>BHFT01044899.1:0-16844 GCA_004320025.1 Laticauda laticaudata
ATTCTACGCGGGAGAAAACCCGAATAACCAGAGATCCACATACAAATACTCGCGAAAACCATATATGCTGTCACTTTTTGCAGAATGCAATCGGATTCTGGTGTTTTTCATATCCCAGGAAAGGCACTCTACTATTTGAGATCTCAGACATTTGTCTCAACACTGCTTATGAGATTATAGAGTGATTTTATTATTTGGGGTTTGTTGTTATTGTTTAGAATGTGTAATTCCCACTGAGTAAGCATTCAAAAAAGCCAGTGAAAGCATAACAGGAAGGTTTTAAAAAGATAAAACTAAACTTGCTGCAGGACACAGACAGAGGGCATCTTTCTGCATGTAAATGTAAATGAATTGTTTACAATTCAAGAATTGTACAAAATCAAGAAAACTCAGCCTCTGACATTTTTCTTACTAATAAATGCACAGAATAATTCTTATGTATAAAGAAAGCTTGGGATGCTTAACAAAAGAAATTTTCCCCAGAAAGAGCCTATTGAGAAAAATCTAAGTTACAGTTAATGTATTGTTTTGTGAATAGGAAATGAGTTGCCAAGCAAATCTAGCCGATTTAAAAACAAAATAAATGGCAGATTACTTCTAATTCTTAATTGTTCAGAAGTAATTCCATAACCAAAGCTGAAACCTTCAACTGATAAACCAATTATCATGGGTTAATACATCCGATACCTGCTTTCATTCAAAAGACAAAATAAAACAAAACCCTGCAGTTTAAACTTTTGGATGACTTCTCCCATTTTCTCAGGAAGTCTTTCCCTGACTTTTCAAGCAGTCTAGGATGCAAAACAGAACAGAACTTCCTTATATAGTTACAAAAGATTAGAAAACCAAGCAGATATCCTCCAGCATTTCTGACAAAGTAGACTGGAAACATCATCACAATATGCACCCTGATTCTAGTCAAACCAAAGGATGTAGCAGTGACACCATGGTGGCAGAGATGGTATTCAGCAGGTTCTGATCAGTTCTGGAGAACCAGTTGCAGAAATTTTGAGTAGTTTGGAGAACCAGCAAATACCACCTCTGATTGGAAATTTTACAGTATCCTTCCTCTGCCACACCCACCTGGCCACGCCCACAGAACCAGTAGTAAAAAATAAATAAATCCCACCAACTTAGAGATTCAGAAACAGCTGAACCAGATTTTCACTTATTATTCAACATGTCTCACTCATGTAGATCCCCTAAAAAGGCTTAATCTATTTGGGATTAATAACATGGTCTCAATAATCCTCTTTTAACAACCCCATAATCCCTTGCGGGGTGGAGTCTGGGCAATTGAATGGAACTGAGTGTTTATTGGCTGTATGCCTTTCCTGTCACCAATGCGGAGTTTTATTCAGTAGATATATTCTCAGTGTGCCCAGAGAGAGAAATATCTGCCTTTACCTAGGATCAAATTTCCAGCCTCTTGATTGTGAGGCAATCCTCTAAGCCACCACACCACTCAAAATAGCATTGTCTCAGTGCATGCTAATTTTCATAGAGATGCTTCCGTGATCTGACTGATTTTATTTTTTTAATTACACCATTATTTTTTAAAAATATATAAACAAAGAAAGAAAAGGTATTTCAGAAGCAAAGCATCAGCCAGGAGCATTTTATTTATTTATAATATTTTATAACATTTTTCTTATTCAAATATTCCATGCTGCTAACAACAGAATTAAAATTTGAATTAAAAATACAAGTAACATTTGAAAGCACAAATAAAAGAGCTCAATCTGTGTATTTAAAGTATAAGAAGACTGAAAAAGATCTCATCCACATCCTTTCTTGCCCTGGAATCAAGAGAATCAGACTCTAAATTTATTAAATAAATTTATTAAATAAACAAAGAAACATGACCACAATTGAACCCAAAATTTCTGTTGTTAAGTGAGACAGTTGTTAAGTGAGTTTTGCCCCATTTTGCAACCTTTCTTTCCACAGTTATTAAGTGAATCAATGCAGTTGTTAAGTTGGTAACACAGTTGTTAAGTGAATCTGGCTTCCCCATTGACTTTGCTTGTCAGAAGGTCGTAAAAGGAGATCACATCAGCCTGGAATGAACCAATTGCCAAACATGTGAATTTTGATCACATGATCATGGGGATGCTGCAAAGATCATAACCGTGTAAAAAGGTTGTAACTCGCATTTTTCAGTGCTATTGTAACTTTAACAGTCACTAAGTGAACTGTTGTAAGTCGAGGACCACCTGTAAAGGTAGTCTGCTAACCAGTGATGACATATGCATCTTGTCCTTGGGTATGACACTTGACTCTTCTTTCTGGCGTAACATAATTATTGACATGATGGTATTTGGATGCAATTATTAAACTAAATGCTTACAGAACAACTGGTTATTAATTTCTTCCAGTATTTGCTTGGTATTAACATCAGGGTGACTGATCAGTAGTTACTTGAAGTCTCTCTTTCTTTTTCTTTGAACATGGGAATGTCACTTGCCCTTCTATAATCCTCTGCCACTATGCCTGTCCTTTGTGATTTCTTAAAGATCATAGAGATCAAATCGTTCAAAAATGACATTGGGGAGTTGCTTTAAGAGTAACTGGTTTTGGTTTGGAGATTTAAACTTGTTCATGGTAGTCAACTGCTCCATAAACATACATGTATTTATCTTGAATGGTTGCTTTTTTCAGCTCAGGTTTTATTTTGCTCAGGTTTATTTGAATCGTTCCCCTTTGTAAGGAGAGACAACTGAAACTAAGCTGGAACTCAGAAAGCCTCTCTTCATTGGTACATTACCCTTCCCTCCCTCCTTTTCTTTTCTCCTTCTTTTTAACTAAATCTTTGACATAGATCCAGAAACAGTTTTTGTTGTTTTACAAGCTAAAGTCTGTTTGGGCTTTAGCCTTTCTCTTTCTGCAGCTATTAGCAATTTGCTGAGATATCTCCTTTGTGATTATATTAATCTTCCAATGTATCATACAAGTCCCTGTTAAATGTTAGCTCCATTGAAAATTCCCTGTGCATCCACAATGGTTTCTTAAACTGTCCTGCCCATTTTTTCTCCTCGTTGAACTTCTCTGAGACTATATTTTTCACAATTTGTTTTTCAGAAGTTACTAGTTCATCAGCATTTCCATTGACCTGAAACATTTCTATTCATGAGGTGCTACTTTTTAAAGCTTATTGAAATTGGCTGCACTGAAAATGGCTGTCCCTGTATGCCTATGCAATAGTGATTCACTATTACCAACTTACAATTACACTACTGGAAAGTGCTGTCCATGGGGCTGATTTGAAGACAATTTGGAAACTTCAACAGTATAAAATTTAGCAGCTTGCCTTAAATTTGAAAGGGAGGTTGAACAAGCAAAAGGGGATAGCATAAAATGGGCTAAGAATTTTGGACATAACGTATTTGTTGGAACAGTAAGAAAATATGGCTGAAAGGATGGTAATTCACATTATGTCACAATCTAAAAGAGATTTTTTAAAAATAAAATAATGCACTGTTGGATTATGACTTGACAAAAATATATCCAGAATATATAAAAGTAGTTCAAATTTATGTTGTAAACGTGCACAATGTAAAGGTATTTTTTTTTAATTTTAAAACAAACTTTATTGAATAAAAAAATTAAAATATACAAATATACAGATTCAAAAGACAAAGATCCATACAGAAAAATGTCACAATAATCTCTGCGCTAAAACTAATTAAACTTTCCTTTAATACATTTGACAGTGAGTTAAATATTTCCTAAATTATATTATGTGGCAGTTATTTCTTGCTTCCTATAGGTTCTCTGTTATTTATGAAGGTATTTTTATTGTGCTTGATGGACTTGTACAAAAGTCAGAAAAGTTTGGGTTCAGGTACGTACACTGATACAAATAATTTTAAAGACATAGATTAAACTAAGATCAGAACTTTTTTGTGTGTGTGATTAATGGACAGAAAAGCAGAAAAATGTCATGACAGATTATTTTTATACATGACCATGGACATATATAAAAACATATCTGCAAAACAGAATGTTGAAATATTCCCAGTGAAAGAATGGTTGGTGAAGATAACAGATTTAGCAGAGATGGCAAAATTAACTTGTTTGCTTAGGGAAAGGTTAACGACTACATTTATTAATGACTAAAAACCCCTTATGGACTTTTTCCCCAGAAAAAAGTAATAACTTGATGATTTATGGATCTGATGATTAGAAAGGATAGATTATGGAAAGAAGGCAACTTTGATGTAACCTTCGAGCAAGAGAGGGTAACAAACAAATGTATTTATGAATACTATTAAGAAGTCCAGAATCGACTTCTTTATCCATTCTTTTTTTTTCCCACTCTTTTCTACTTCTGTATTCATTTTTTTCTATTGCCTTTCTCCACTATTCTTCTCTTTAATTTAAGATTTGTTTGTCACTATGACAAAACCTTTTTAAAAATAAAAATCATATACATAAAACTTAGAAGCTAGAAATAGAAAATTTAATAGCATAAGACTCACATTACAGTAGCTGTACTGGCTACTCAGATACTTTTAAATTAAATTTGGTGTTGGCGCTCTCCTTCAAAGCCTTATAAGAGTTGGAAGATGGGTACCTACAGGACCATCTATTCTGACTAGAATTGGTTTCCTCTGTTCATTATATAAGGGAAGGAATATTGAAAGGTTTCCACCTTAGGGAAGGAGGAGTGGTGAAGCAGTGATTATCTTATCTTGTGAAACATTTTGCTTTTCAAAATAAGGAGTGCTTCCTGTTCTATATTAGCATACTTGTAATACCACTTCCTGATTGGTCCACAAATACTACACTGTGATTGGTTCTTCAAGCTAATGGTGATTGGTCACAATTGTCGCCCTGTGATTGGTCCCACCCTGGAGCGGCGGGAGATTCCAAGGAGCCTGTCATTGGCCTTGTGCTGCGAGCAGCCGCTATAAAAGAGGCTGCTGCGGCCTCCACATCAGACTGATTCCATGAACAAATTAAAGAGCTGAAAGTCACACTGGTCCCTCAAACGTACTCTCTTTCCCGTGAACACAATACTGGCGACAGAGGATGGGATACTGAGCAGGAGACCAGTTGGAGGCACGTGGCGACAAGAACGAGCGAAGACGACATGGCCGGCAACAACGGCGCCACCGCGCACTCCTCAATTACCAAGCGACAGGAGGACTGAGGATTGTAACATCGACGATTCCTCTGTCCTCAAGAGCAATTGAGTTACAGAGGATCTCAGACAACAGGAAGGAGAGCCGTGTTCCTGACACCTGTGGGCCCCACAGTTGGTTTAAAAATGGCCAAGGCAATTGGCTAACCTGAAGACGTAAAGCAAATGGCCTGGCTAGATTTTGGACAGATACTGAGGGCCATTATGCTGCCACTGTCTCGAGCGCTTATCCGGAAGACATGAATTTCTATAATGGGACCAGAAAGAAGGTGAAAGCAACGGGGTTTCAAAAGTGGCTGCGAAGGGACATTGGAGGGGTGTGCAAGTTCCCTCAACATGGATGAAGCCATGAGAGACCGCGTGGTCCTAGGACTTGAGAGACCTCACTTTGTAAGAGCCGACTGCTGACCTGACAAAGCATCACAGTCACTGAGGCCATATGCTGAGCCAACGGCAGCCAAAAGCTGCCAAAAAAATCAGCAGCCACCATGCAGCTAATGAATACGGCAACACAGGGAAACGACTGGCAGAAAGTCAAGCGCAATCACAGAGAAGAAACCAGGGACACCCCAAGACCACCACCAACACCATGAATGACCATTGAGTCCTTATCTGAGACCGACGACGAGGAAGAAGAATACACAGACTCCAATCGGAATGAAAAAGATGGGAGAGGAGAGAACGTAACGTACGGTTCCAAGTGCGCCGGGTGCGGAGGAGACCATCCCCGTTCCAAGTACCATTTTCCTCGACCGCGGTTTGCTGGCGAGACGAGGACATATAGGCAAGGTTCTTTCGCTGAGAGACGGCGGGACATATAGCAAGGGTTCTGCCGGAACCGAAAGAGCTACAGCCTCCAGACGAAGCAGCCACGCATTCCCTCACAACCAAGAGAAAGATTAGGAGGGAGCCAGTTGGAGCCAAGAGTAACAGAAACAAAATGGCTCAACGAAGCCTACCACGAAGGAGAGACACACCAACCGTAACCCATTGGCCATTCGAACGCAACTTGAATGCTGCGAAACAGGTACATGTGCTAAGTCAACTATGGAAAGTCCAACAATGCAAAATGGAGTGTAGACTCTGGCTCTATCTTGTCTATGTTATCATGGACACAACTTAAGAGACTGATATCTAACATATGAAAGAAAAGAAACTAGAGAGCCAAAAACCTGACCCTTGAAAGACTACCAAAGGGAACAGGATCCCTGTAGTTGGACTCAGGACATTTCCAAGTTAAATTCAGAAAGCACTACGGAAATTCTGGGCCATTGCCATATAGTAGACCAGGACAACCCAAGACGCTACTTAGGACTCAATGGTCTGTCGCGCACACTGGGAATTGAGTGACCAAGCATCAACCAGCGTCACCGAAACAGACCTGGGAGGAGAACCTGATGAGGGATTTCCAAGATCGTGTTTCGATCGGAAAACTAGGCAAAGTACCGAGGGTCTCTGTTATCATTTAATTTGAATCCAACATAGCTGCTGGATTAGGTTAAAGGCAAGCGAATTCCCTTCTCATTAAAACCGAAGGATTGATGAGCAATTGGGATAAACTCATCGCACAGGGGTAAATTGGAGACCAAATAGACCACGCAAGGTGGGAAAAGCCCAATGTGACTCCGATAAAAGCCGATGGGTTCCATGCGCATCTATGGAGACTATAAGGCCACCCCCACCATGCACTACAACAAACGTGCCATACCCATTCCCAGGTGGGTACAACATCTGTTATTTTTGTTGAGGGGAGGAAAATCTTTCATGAAGCTCAGCCTTGCACAAGCATACCAGAATTGATCTGATTGACCCATGAAAGCAGCAGAGGTACAAACAAATTGTGGACTCATGGGGGGGGCATTCAGATGCAAAGACTGGCAATTTGGAGTCAGTGGTGGCCCCAGGGGTGTTCCAAAGCTTAGCATGGAGCGCTTATTACAAAGGAATAAAGAGAGATGGTCCCATACTTTGAATGATTGTGGTCATCAGTTAGTGACAAGAACACTGGAAAGCCGCGTCAAGGGAAGTCTAATGAAGATTCAAGAGGCGGGAATCAAAGTAAAAAACAAGAAAAAATTGCCAGCTAGCCACTCCTATAAACGTTGAATTTCCTGGGGTACCTTAATAGATTGATATATATAGTATATCACAACACATGGAACAGAAAACCAAACATAAACGATAGGCTTATTCAGACCCAAGAATAAACAATGACGCTGCAACGCACTTTTGGGAGCTCATTAACTGTCTAACACATGTCTTTTCCTGCCTACAGAGCACACGGCAAACAATTACACAGATTGTTGCTGGATAAGAACGCTACCTGGACCTGGGGGCGATTGAAGAAAGAAGCCACGATTTCGTTCCAGCGGGAAATAAAAGACTTTGCTGATATCCGAATCGGTGTTTTAATTCAATAACAGTGGAAACCTTGCCACTGACACTCACCGTGTGAACACATCCACGTTCGGCATCAGAGACGTCACTCAGCCACACATTACCAAGATGGGAGAGAAGCGCTTGATTGTGTGCCGTATTCAAAACGCTTCGTCTAAAGCAGAAAGAAACTAACGCAAATTGGAGCAAGAGAGGTGCTTAGCAGTGATTAACTGGAGTTCAAGCGATTCCATGAATACTCTATGGCAGGATTTTCTGACTATCACAGACCACAAAGCAACTCTTAGGAATTACTCAGAGGAAACAAGGCCACCTCCAAACATACTGGTCACCACGAATGACAAGATGGTCCAAGTTCGCTTGCCGCATAACATATTACAAAATTAATCCACCAGCGCAGGGAAGTGAATATCACACACTGATGCCCTGAGACCATTCTCCCCTGCCTGACACTGGAATTGCCCAGACGCAGAACCACATCCACGCTACAAATTGAGAGCCATTACATGAAACCCATAACCGCAGCGGACATTGCGAAAGAAACTGGCAAAAGACAAAAAGATGGGCTGCAGAGATTTTTAACTGGGTAGGAAAAGGGTGGCCAGAAAACGAGACAGACGAGACCTTTAGAAACCATTCCCGGAGACGAAGACATGACCGGAATCTCAACGTTCAAAAGAGTTCATTGTATACTATGCGGGGGATTGGGTAATTTTCATTACTGGAAAGATCCAAGAACAAGTACTGTAATATCTTGCATGAACGGATACCTGGGTATCGTTATGAATGAAATCCCTGGCCAGGAATTAATGTATGGTGGCGGCAGGGATTGATAAGGATATTGGGAGATGGGTGGAAACGTGCCACAACAAGTCAAAAATCCAGACCATTAACCCCCTGCTGCACCTGTGCTTTGACTGGGAAAATACGCGAGGGGAACTTTGGTTCGACGAATAATCACATAGATTTTCGCATGTGGCCGACAAATGGGACCCACAGGCATTTTTAATAATAGGTAGAACGCTTACTCAAATGATGTGGTGGAGGGTAAGCATCAATTGGAACTACCGAGCAACAAGCAGAAACTGTTAATGCAGACAGCTGAGGAAGCTGTTGCAACACATGGGTTGCCGAACCTATTGGTTTGCAGATCAATGGGCCCAGCAGGTTCACAGTGTTGACATTTGAATAAAGTTCTCGCAAACACGGCATAAGACATGCCTTGACAGCGCCGGGTCGGCCTGGCTAGCAAACGGGTGTGGCCTAAGAATGCATGGTGCCGGTATATGAAGGAGAGATAGAGAAGCGCTAGAGCACGGGGGACAATACCAAGGAAAAAATCTACAAAATGCTAAACTAATACAACACATCAGCAGCGTACAACACATCACACCTAACACCACAACAAATAAAAGCCCAGCAGAACTATTGATGGGCAGAAAATTAAGATCGCAACTAGATAGATGACACCCCACTTACAGCCCTGAAAAATCAGCAGACTCCTCTAGTAAACACTACACATTCAGAACAGGGGACCTGGTCTATCCAAAAAATCTCACGGGGCACCCACTTTGGATACCAGCAACAATAACCCAAGTAACAGGATCCTGGTTATACAGACTAGAAACAGAGGACGGAAGAAGCTGGAGGAGACACATAGATCAATTGAGATCACGAACACTAGAAAGAAACACTAACAAACATAGGTGCGAATAAAAAGAACACACACAGATGCCAGAACCACAGCAAACATTAAAAAATAATAATAATAACCAAGCCAGAGAGGGGGTGACCCCCTCAAACATGAATGAGAGGGGAAGGGGAGACCCTTCACTAGCACAAGAAATACTGCAACAAACCCTAACAACAACCTGCCAACCAACAGCACCAGTAGCCCCAGAAAGAAACCACAATTACTTACCTGAAGATGACTTTGGTAGAGAGGAACAGGCAGCGGAAAATCAACATGAAACCACTCCGGAAGGGAGTAGCCGAGCCGACTCTACCAGCCCAGATAGGCCTGGCGGAAGCGGCATGGCTGACTCCACCTTCCAGGAGGTTCCACAGAGAAGGAGGGGAGAAACAGCGATCCCGTCTGAACCGGCTGAAGACAGCAATGCAACTGAGCTGTGCAGATCAAGTAGATACCATAAAAGTCCCACCTACTTTCGCGACTAGGTAACGTAGGTTGGACTAAACCAAGTGGAAAGGGGTGTTCTATGTTAGCATACTTGTAATACCACTTCCTGATTGGTCCACGAATACTACACTGTGATTGGTTCTTCAAGCTATGGTGATTGGTCCACAATTGCCTCCCTGTGATTGGTCCACCTGAGTGGCGGGAGATTCAAGGAGCCATCATTGGCTGCGAGCCGCAAGCAGCTGGTATAAAAGAGGCTGCCGCGGCTCTGCAGTCAGACTGATTCCAGGAACCAAATAAAGAGCTGAAAGTCACACTGGTCTCACGTCTCTCTTTTCCTGCGACACAGTACTTCCTACCTTCAAGCAGGCCTTAAACACTTTAGCTGGTTGGATTATTTGATGGATTTAATATACTGAGGTAAAATACCCCAAGCCTTTGATGAATGGTTTATAAATAACTGTACAATAAACAACTTTCTCTGATGAACCTTGAGAGGAGGTGATTGTTTTCTCTCAAGGTCCCATTGGCTTTTTTTTGGTAATAATTTAAAAGAAAAATGCATTTTCAAAAAAGACTTTAAAATCCTTACTCTAAGTCAGGGCTGTCAAACTGGATTTCTTGGTGGGGCGGATCAGCATTGTAGTTGTCCTCTGTGGGCCAGCTTGGGTGAAGGAGAGGAGATAGATGGCCAGCCAAAATAGGGTGCTGGCCAAAACATGGTACAAGGGGCTGTAGGCAGCCTCCATAGTCCATTTTTGGCCTGGGTGGCCTCCAGCAGCACTCTGCTGGCCAAATTGGGCTGGCCTGTTTTGGCTGGTAGGGTGCTGCAGGAGACTCTCCAGGCTGAAAATGGGGTAAACAGGGACCACCCAGGGCCACCCATGATTTTCCCTAGCAGAGGCACTGCAGGCTGGTCCTTTGCTATTTGCAACTTAGCCCCTTGGGCTGGATCTAAGCACCCCACAGGCTGAATTTGGCCCAGGAGCCTTGAGTTTGACACCCCGCTCTAAGTACTTTCATTTACCTTACTACATAATATATAATATGTGGAATTCTATATATAATTAATATTTTTTGCTTAAATTTAGTTAAATCTTTATTATGTATATATACTATTGCTTTTACCATTGCTGCAAGTTCTCCAGGTTTAAACTTTTCCCCAGTATAACCGTTGCATTTACTCTTCAACCAACTTTAGGATCATATATAGGACAGCTGATTCCTTTGTCCTTGCCTTAGCTTTGTGCAAAAATTGAACAATTAAGAAAACCTTTTAGTTTTGGCTGAGATGACATTAGGTAATGATTTATGTCTCCTCCCCCTCATCTTAAGTTTTGAAATTTAGTCTAGGAAGGCATTATCCAGATCTTCTGCCAGTCTTGTAATCTATAATCACCCCCTCCAATGTTTTCATTTTCATCCATACCAAGATGATCTTAGCTGAATTCTAGTGCTTGAATTTCCATGTTCTTATGCACTTTGTGTATAAATTGAAGCTTGAATCGTCTGAAGCATCCTTACATTTCTTTTGTAAAAGAGAGTCATGCATCATCTTATGAAATTAGTATGCCCAGAACTTCCACAATAAAGGATATTACAAACTGCATTGTTGTGAGAATTGTCATAAATATAAATTTATAAGAAAATAAAATCTTTTGTTTATGTGATTCAAGTAAGGTCACTGTTAAGTAAAAAAAATGAAAAGAAGAAAAACAGACACATTCACAAAGTAAATCTATTTATATGCTTGTTATGGAGAGAAACATTTCAGCCCTCACTGAAGTGTGACCTCTGTATACCGTTGGTAGTGTCATATTTCTTCCTGTACAGCTGGTAAAATATTTTTTGTCAAAACTTATTAAACCAATCATTCAGTTGGGAAGACCAGATGTTCTAGGGGAAGAAAGCCTTTATTTGAATAATGGTCACTGAGACTGACCAGATTGAAGTCGATTAACATCTATTAGAAGGGATAGAGAGATCTTTTTTTCCTGTCATTTTTATAATATTAAATTCAATAAGTTTTGTTTGCTTTTCTTAAAGCTCTTACAAACATGGACATGTTTTTCATATTCCTCCCAATTTTCCCATTTTTTGTACAGAATTTTCCCTAATACAAATATTTCTGAAAGCAATTTATAATGTACTCTGCCATTTAAGACCTTAGTATAATCTGAGTTAATCACAGTGCAGTCATGTGTACTCCAGAATCAAACCTCACTAAAATAATGAGATTTACTTCCCTATAGGTGACCACACAGGAAAAACAACAACAACAGATGGTTTGACTAGAATGGTACAGGTACATTTTTCAGACTGAGAGATGATGGGAGTTGGCTGGTGCCTGAGCTGATAAGAAAGGAAACTTCTTGTGCATAATGATATTTGGCATTAATGCACTGTTCTAAGATTCATCTTCTCTGAGAGAATCGAATACATCCTTCACTCCTTGCAAATATAATGTTTAGTTCAGACATCAAACAACAGTTGGCATAAGCCATGCATATTCTTGGCACATCTGGGCCTCTGAAACATACTCTTCTTTTGTGGACACAAGGGCAATAAGCAATTGCTTCCAACTGATTGCCATGTAAAAAGAGATGCCTTGTAAATTTCTAGTGTTCTGCCTTGCTCTGCTTTTAACCTAATTTATTTAGGTCTTGGTTTGCTGGTCATCTATCTTTCGAATACTCAGTATCTTTGTTTCTTTTGACCGCTATCCAAATCTTTTTTACTTGGTGCACCCTTTCTTTTTTTGTTTGCATCAGATTCTGCATAATATCTGGCTTTACCATTGCAAATATGATAGGAACTTTCCAGTTCTCATCTTCTGCTAATTTTTATTAATTATTCACTCATCATTTAATCTTATTTTAAAAAGTGTTCCTTTGGATTGTCTTCTGTTTTTATGCTTCTGATCTATCTTACTTTTTACATGAATGCCAAGAAATATCATCTAATTCTTCCACTTTTACCAGGATTTATGAGAGGGCAGAAGCTTGCAAAACAGAAAGCAAACAGCCTGAGAACTAAGAAGCAATGATCAAAATTCATTGTAGGTTCCATATCAAAGGCTGAGTAATAAGTAGCAAGAAATCTGTGGTTGAAGAAATCCTAACAACTCTGAGCTTGATGGTTTGATTCTGTAGTGCTTGACTTTTCATTGCTATCTGTTAAGAGTGGGTTTGAATTCCTAGAGAGATTTTTTTTGGAGTGGTGGTGTTGGTGAAACTGTGATAGCTTAGATGTTCAACAATGTTAAGACATAGGTCTTATTTCTACTGATTGCCTGTAATCAGACCATCTACATAAGTCAGAATGAATAGTTGTGAATATCAGAATGAATACAAGAAGAGATACACATGCATAATTAAAAAAGAGATTTCATATAGATTAAAAAGGAATTGGAACTGAACAACACAAAGTGGAATTTGAAACTGAATTATGTACTCATGATGAACATGTGATTGCTAAAATATAAAAAGTTTTTCTGAGATTGAAATGGAGAAAGAGCAAATTAAAGGCCCTGTCACACTGCCCAACGGATGCAAAACGTTAGTAAAAAGGACACAACGGACGAGAAAAATGTTCCTTGGTATCGCCATGCCCATCCCCACTGCCTATGTAACCCAATCCCACAGGACCTATCCTAAACCCCATTCCCAAAGGTATTCCCTGCCCATCTGAACAGGCTTATAATCCCCTGCCACCGATGCCACAGCTATTCACCACCATCCCAAACAAGCGATAATCTCCTGCCACCACCCCACTGCTATCTAACCCATCCCACAAGCTTGCGAACAAACGGCCTTCATTTATATATCACATTTCTACAAAGTTCTCCACCAAGACTTTATTACAAAAAAGACCACACAGATTCACGCACAGTGTATAGTTAATCAATTACTGAGTTAGAACTTTGATATAACACCACATATCTGTATACAAGCTAGTGCCGAAAAAGGACCCAAGTTCACTACGATTGTCCAACATAAAGTCCTACACGGTAGGCCAGGCCAAGACCAGTCTCTGGCCACTCCTCCTCTGATCACTCGCGACGGTGTGCCCAGTCTCAGGCGGGTTGCAAGGGTCAAACGTGACTGTGATATAGTGCTCCTTGAGTGTGCCGAGGAGTGCTTGTCTGCGAGCACGCCGCCATTGGGGATCCTGGCCCCGAGAGGACAACAGTGACCATTGTGGTTATTTTTTATTGAAGAAAGCTCTCTTCAAGGACAGCGTGCCTGCGCTCATGACCCATGATCAGCTCGGATGGTCCCTTCCTCTTTCCATGCACCTGGGGTGTGCAACCGCCGCAGTGCCCGAGGACAGAATGTTACTCGAGGCCCGGCTTGGCGTGATTGGGGTGGGAGTGCAAGGGAACAGCTCAGCTGTAGTGGGAGGCTGCTCTGGTCAGTGCCAGCTGGTGAGGGGACTGGCTCTGGCCGGGTTGGCATCTAGTTGGGCAATGGGTGGCACTCCCCGTCCGGCCTCATGTGGTCGTGCGTACATACATTCCGGTGTTCTCTCTTCAGGTGGTGTATCTTCTACGTGTCGTGGGGTGCAATCCGACCGAGGTGGCATTTTGGTGGCCATGCCAGTATTGTGGGTGGCATCGTGGCATCAGTGTGGAACTCCGGGGTGGCAAACAGTGTCCGTCCGATGACTCTGTGCCTGGACTGGGAAGGGCTGCTGCCTGTCTGCTGCGACCTGCTGGTAAGCCATAGCCTTGGTAAGTGAGGGCCTGTGGAAAAGCCTTGTAAATGGGAGGGACATCACCTGGGGGTGGAAGGAGCAGACCTGACTGGGTGGGAGCAGCGTGCCTCTGGGTCTGAAGGGTTGTGAAGCAGCTCGGTGGATCTGGTCCTCACCACCTGGTACTGGGGTTTTTCCGCCATGTCGTGAGGAGTCTGCTTGACATAGGTTGAAAAGGATAGGGGCTTGCGGTTGGAGAGAATGAGGAGTCGGATGTGGAACTAGCTGAGAGAGGAAGATCTATGCTGCTTCCAAGATTGGGTGTCCCTTGATCTCCAGCAGGACATGTGTGGCTCCTGCCCCTCCGGTTCTGCCTCGTGTGCCTTTCTGTGGGATGGAAGCTGGGGGGGTGGATGTGGGTAAGGGCTGTTTGGGTGGAACGCTGCCGTCTCCTTTCTCCCACCACCACCAGGGAGTCCTCCAGCGCGCTCCGAGCACAGTTTCCAAGTAAACAAGCTGGCCCGTGGGTTCTTCCGCCATGGCAACGCTCCACAGAAAGCCTCCTGGAGACAGGAGCTGACTCCTTCATCCAGAAAGCAGTTACTGGCTCTCAGAGGCTGCCGAAAAGAGATGAGGGTAATGAGAGGGGCTGCTGGTGCTCCTCGGTGGTCAAAGAATCTCACCATCCAGGAAGCTGCAACCTGGCCATTGACGTAAGGTCTCCTCTGTCCTGTCAGCTAAACCATGGCCTTGCCCAGATTTTCTTTCAAAGGTGCCAGCTTCCCACCAGGTGTGATGCTGATTTTCACCAAGACCGAGGAGCAACCTCGAAGTGGTAGCCCAAGACTCTCCGCCTCTCTTCCCAAGCAGCATGCTTCCACTTGGTATCCTCTGTAGAAAGAACGGTCCCTTCCGCCCAGATAGTCATTCTCTCTTCAGCCACTCCAGGCACCTATGTCCTTGTGTTCCCTCCTCAATGGAGTATTGCCTCCTCTCCCGTCCCTTTAGCAGGACCAGGGAATGGGCCCTCATCAGAGGGGCTCCCAGGTAGTAGGGGCTGCTCCTCCACACCACCACCAGCAGCCAGCACCAGCAGGATCATTCATCATCATTCATCATCATCATTCACCAGCAGGATCATAAATCATCAGCAAGCATAGCCATCAGCAGTACCAACAGGATCATATCATCAGCAGCCAGCAGCAGCAGCAGGACCAGGGTCAGCAAGCATGTCAGAGTAAGCCACCAGCAGCGCCAGCAGACCAGGAGTATGAGCCAGGACAGGAGCACAGAGCAGGTACGAGCAGGACGAGCAGGACGCAGCAAGACCAGGAGCCACTGGAGCAGGTATGAGCAGGACCAGCGGACAAGAAGCCACTTCAGCAGGGACGCACCAGGCAGAAAGCCACCACCGCCCACGAGCAGCCTTTCAGCAGAGTAAAGCACAAGCAGAAGCACCACCGCCAGGAGCAGCCTCAGACAGAGTAAACACGAGCAGAAGCACCTCACCGCAGAAGCCAGCAGCATCAGCTCCTCCCAGAAAGCAGAAGCAGCAGAAGCCCCAGCACTAAGCCCCAGCAGAAGCAGAGTCAGGGACAGGCGGCGGAGGCCGTGTGGCCCTGTCCCTTTTCAGGGATGGCGCAGCGCTTGCGAGGCTTTCTCTTCTTTTCGCCCATGGTCATGGGGTTGACTGGCTGGCAGGGGAGGCTGGCACCAAGGCGCTGCAGGAAGGACTGCAGGCCAGCCAGGCCACCTAAAGGCTGAGAGGCAGGCTGGCAGGCAGGCCTGGCAGGCAGACTGGCAGGAAGGTGGCAGGCAGGTAGGCACCAAGGCTGGCAGGCAGACTGGCTGGCAGGGCGGCTGGAGGCAGGCTGGCAGCAAGGCTGGCAGGGAAGCAGACAGGCAAGGCTGGCAGGAGAGGCTGGCCAGAGAGACTGGGAGGCAGCTGGCAAGCAGGCTGGCAGAAGGCTGGCAGCAAGGGCTTGCAGCAAGGCTTGCAGCAGCATTGCAGGCAGGGCAGGCAAGGCAGTCAAAGCGTCTGGCAGCGCGTCTTTCCTTCATGAATGGTGAATTTGCTTCCAAAGCTGCTTCCCCTTTCTATCCGCGGTGCTTACACAATGCATTTCTCCCCCGCATTGCGCAATTAACGCCTCGGCATCCGCTAAGGCTTCCGCTCTGCATCCGCTTCATCCGGCTGTGCATCCGCTGTGCATCCGCTTTCATCCGTTCTGAAACGTCCGTTCTGCATCCGCTTCATTCCATTCCGCGTCTGCTTTGCTTGAGGTCCCCCGGAAAGCCTAGCAGATGTTGCCATCTGCTCCCATCCACTTCCATCCGCTGGGCTTCCATTCCGCATCGCTTTCTATCCGTTCTGCGCCCTCCCCCGCTTTCGTTTCCTTTTCCCGTGTTTATCCACTCTAAGTTATTGCAAATTTTGCCCCTTTCGAGAGCAGATAACAACGGTAT
>BHFT01044900.1:0-20381 GCA_004320025.1 Laticauda laticaudata
GACATTTTCTCTCCAATTGATTTATTTAGAAACAGATCTGGTATGTCAAAGGCAATTTCCCAAAGTGAAATTATTTTTCCGTGTTTCACAGAATCCACCTTCTCTCCTCCCACTTCTACACTTTATCAATCAGGAGAACCTATTAACTGCAACTGGAATTTCTTAATATGACATACAGAACAACCTTGAATTTTTCAACTCCTCCATCCCCCCTTCCATGAAATGTGACAGCTGAATTTTAAATTTGACATAGAGCAAGAGGGGATGTCCTGTGTGCCATGGCCAGTCATTAAGGATCTTTCATTGTTTTTACTTTTGCTTTTTACTTTCTTTTTTTTTTACTTTTGCTTTTTTATCACAGTTGGTCCAGTAGGTCTTTGAGAATCAGCACTTTGTTAATTTTTACTGATAGCACACTATGATCTCAATTCATTATGCAAAAATTATATGGAAAAGGAGAAAGAGCAACTAAAACAGAATACCTTATTAATGAACAAGGCATTTTCAACCAAGTCAGCCCCTTTTGATGGTATCATAGCTGCTACACAGCCTATTCTTCAATTTACCGCAATTAAGAATAAGTGTATCATTTATAATGGATATGAATGGAGTCTTAATAAATTTCATAAAATAGATACAGGTGAATAATTTAATGCAAAAGATGAACAACAAATAAAAAAAGTTTTACTTATTTATTTGCTCTGTACAAAGAAAAGCAAAGAGGGAAGAAAGAGGTATATCTCAAAAAATATCATTTTCATACAGATGTATAGCTATAGCAGAACTAGTACCATAGGTATATGAATTATTAAGATTTAAGTCAACATACTTAATAGTGTGAGAGGAAAGGAAATTAATCATATAAACTAGCATTTCTAGTCCACATTTCTAGCTTTAGTTCCTCTTAAGAATTGCAAAAAAGATCATGAATGATTGTTTTTCAGTACATGTTAAGTAATCAATGGATAAGAGATCACATAAGTACGCTAACTACACATAAATGAGCAGCCCATAGGGTTTTTTCAAAGATTTTTTTCAACAAGTTTTATTCTGTTCAGACTAATGCCATGACTGGCTAAGCTTTATATGCCCTTGACATCTCATTTAAACTGGCATTTACACAGGGCTTGAGAGCTTTAGATCTGTATTGATGGTTTCTAATTGAAGCTGGAGCTTGTGAATCAGTTGTCTAAACAGTGCATGATACTTGAGAACTAGATATTGCCTCCTCTTCTTATCCACAAAGGATTTGGAAGGCTTATGCAAGTGTGTGCAATTCTGCAGAAATACCTGAAGTCAATAGTAGATATAGCAAACACTGACATCCTCCTGGCTCCTTCAATGTTTACTGTAACTCTTCTATATACATATAGACATATATAGAACTGCTTCCATGATGCATTTCAGCCCTTGTAACTTTATTCATAAACAACTTCCCAAATAACTCCAATTAAATTAATTACCACTGAAAAAATTCTTACTATTACTATTACTCATGGAAATATAGCTTTAAAATTAGAACCTCAAAAAAGTCTTCCTAACAGGAGACAAAATTGTAAATTAGCTGTCACCAACATGGTGTCTTATGCAAGATGTTAGACTAAAAGTTCATGAATTCCTAGGTGGTGTGATGAATTGACATTATTTATGGTCCAAAAACAATCTGATTTTACAGTATATAAGCACTATCAAAATTTACACAGTTCTAGAGCAATCAGAGAAGAACCAAACTGGTGGGTTTCTTGATAAAGGAAGACCAAGCTCTTCAAAACTTTTGGTGCATAATAATGCTATAGACCTCAGCAATAATGTTTTTGACCCAATATCTTCTGAACTTCATTATAAATATTCTGTATAACTCTTTATAGATAGAATTCAATTCCTTAGATTTATGCTGAGTTTGATCCTCATTTGGGAATCAAGGGAATGTCAGAGCATCTTCTAATTCTCTTATTTGCCAATTAGATCTGTTTGCATATTTCCCTATAAGAGCTTACAAGTTAGTAGCACTTATTCTGCTGGAGGCAGAATTTCCGACCATCTAGAAGATGGTGAGTATAAGATGCAACCCTGTGAGTAACACAGTAGCTAAACTACTATATTGAAGATTAGGATTTTCTGTGTTTCTCTTCCATTCTAAAATTGGCAGGAAAAATTGATTTATTTCCTTCTTCAACTTTGTTCTTCTTTTGTTCCTTCTCCAACTTTGAAAAATCAGATTAATAATAAATAATAGAAGTCTAAACCATAATATAATAATGTCTATTTATACTATATTTACAATGGATGTGACAACTTATATCCATACAATTTTAACAGGCAATATTCTAAGGTTTGTGATTGGTTGAAATTCTAGATTTTTCCTTATCCAGCCCATGAAAAACCTCCCCTAACTGGCATACAGAAAGCTATGCACACTTCATGCATTGCATTTCCACCCAACCCCCTTTACTTATCATTTAAAGTTTGTTTACTAATTCTTAAAACATGACCCAAAGGTGCTTTTTCAAAAGGAAACAACTTCATTTTCTTCTTGAAGACATTTTGCTTCTCATCCCAGTACCTTTTACAGCTCTGAAAAAGCTTCTTGAATGAGAAGCAAAACATGGGGAAAATATTTCTCTGGAATATAACACCTTAACACTTCCTTAGGATGTCTCAGATGAGGAATTACATTGAGATATGATTGAAGGAGGTGAACATAGACCCAGGAAATCAGAAAATAGTGCTGGATAGAGCAAGGTGCCTGTGAACTATGGAGCAAACAAACATTTTAGAAACTAGATCTTTTTTACAATAGCCTTGGTGTTGCAGCAAAGCACAAACAAATGTCTGTATATTACTTCAGACATTGTAAAGCTTTCCATAGTAAAGTGACAGTCTACTAACACTTTAAAAAAAGAAACAAAAGTGACTAATAACTAAAATTATTGATAGATATTGTCTGGAGACTAATTTAGCTTAACATTTGGAACACAATTGTTTAGGGTGTATACATCTCTCACTTACACTGTGTAGAATATTTCTTATTCTGTTATAACTATAGAAATGCAGATTGTCATATTAAACACAAAGTGGTTTTAATTTCCACTCATCATGCAACTGGATCATTTAATTTGATTTTGTGTTGGTAAAAACAGTAAGGACTGTGCAACTGTAGGCTTTGTGGGCTTCTCTAAAGTTGTGTAGCTGACTGGTTAACTGGTTATATTGTTAATTAGATCTTCCACTCAGTTCTTCCTGAGAGATCTGTGCCCTCTAGATATTGCTGAATTTTGTTATTTGCAATATATCTAATTAACATGGTTTATGCTAGGGTTTATGACACAAGAAAATCTTTATTGTTGAAATAGATTTCTTAGGGTTCAACTACTGGTAATTATATGTGGTTCTGTCCTTTGGTTGTTTTTTTAATTTAATTTAATTCTGTCCTTTGGTTGTTTTTCACTTTTTTCCTTTAATTTTTTGTTCAGCTTTGATCTGTCTTTGTTCGATATTTTCTTTTGGGGGTTTAGATTTTAATTTTGAATAAAATAAATAAATTGTTTTTTAAAAGAAAATCTGGAGTTCACGAGTCTCCTACCCCTCTGAGAACTTTATCCTTCTTACTGTAAATATGAATATGAATATTCAACTCCCTGCCATTTATATCAAGCTCTAAATCTAGACAGTTTAAGAAGATAATCTCCTCATTTTCTGTCTGTTACACTATTCACTATTCAATGATTATGAAAAATGAAAACAGAAGGAATTCTACAAGCACCCTTTGGGATTGATTTGTGAATGTTAGATACAGCATATGATGCTATGAGTGGACTTTTTGGCATATTCTTCATAGCAGAATTTATTGCAGAAATTAGATGAGCAAGTAGCTTCCATCTTCTCTCTGTGCCATAGAATTTGTGTTGACTTTATTATTAACTTGATTAGGCAGTTATAATCTGCGCTGCATGCAATATATTTTATATTTTCTGAATGGGAATATGAAAATTTACCAATACTGAGCTTCAGCAATTGGGTTATCAAGCCATATTTTTTAGCATTTCAAGAAATTTAAAGAGAACATATGACAGAAAAGTAAACAGACAAGGTTCTAAATTAAAAGGGCAATTGAAATGGAGGCATTTGGAGTGATATTGAGAAGGGAAGTTACAACTATCTAGAATAATGGGTGCCTGAGTATTCTAGAATTTCTAAGCATTTATAATTTCTAGGTTCAGAAATACATATGATTTCCAGAATTGGAGCTGTTCCTCAGTATGCCTAGAAGGTCTTGAACAGGCTAGGAGAAGCTGATAGCTTGAGATGTTCATGTGGGCTGTGGTAAATTTTGAAAATATGGAGTACGCAGAAGTCTCTGCTCTAAATGAAGAAAGAGTAGGATATTCACAGTGCTAGCAGTGACAAAGAAAAATTAAATGAGTTTACAGCTGCATTTATACAATTCACAATCTTGTTCCTCATTAAAAAACTTGTCATCTTCCAAATATATTTAGAAGTTCCAAGTTCAGAAGGTTGAATTACAAACAACTAGAGGATTTCATTACATATCCTTGTCTTTTGATGTGGATAGGTAGTGCTTCTTATAAATGAATAGGCAGGAAGTTACAGAAGCTAGCATTGGTATTACTCCTTCAATCATTACTCCTTCAATAATTAAAAAGATGCTAGAAGTGAGATTTCTATCAGTTGTCAGTAACTTTCCATTTTCACATTTGTCACAAGTTTATCAAATGATAATATAAAATGGCATTTAAAACTGCTATAGTGTTCTTGCTGCAAATTCTTTGCCAACAATAATAAAGTCATTTTGTTGCCTAAATTAAACTAACAGAAATTCCATTGTGCCCTTCTTTAATACAACTGAGGTTTTCTACTCAAATCATTTGCTGCTGGGAAATGTATATAAGGATTGTAATCAATTGTCTCTGGTTCTACCACCAACAATAACATAGAATATATATAGATCTTTAAGCTTTACGATATTTTCTGAGTTCTCAAAGAGCAACTTAAATTGGCTTCAAATTAGTTCTTGGTTTAACAAATATATAAAAATAAGCTCAAAAAATAACTGGAGGAGTATCTGTTGTTTCTGCATTAAACATTTTTTTACTTTGTTTTCTTTCTGCTATAACAATTACTATGATACAGTGGTTTCTATATTTATACGAACCCAGCTGATCAAAGATCAGTATTACTATATACACTTCATCTTGCCTGAATTGAAACATCTACCCCTTTCTCATAGCTTCTGGTGGTGTCCCCATGCCTGTAAGTGGCAAATATATAGATATCACCTCCTGCTTGAATTCCATTTCACCAAGAAGCAATGCAAAGGATGCCCCCTCTTGCTTGTTCTGCCACTATCATCATCTATGCTTTTTCTCAACTTTGCAGTTTAGCCTATAGCTCTGAGAATCTCCCATCTAAGAACTAATCAGTCCTGTTCCTGCTTAGCATCTGAATGCAGACTAGGTTTTCCTGGTATGGTTTCTCACAAAACCAACCAGTACATACAATATCCTAAATTAAAGGCAGAATGAATATGTATAAAAAATGGGAGACCCCATAATGAAGTGCCTATACTTCCTATTTAAAAAGATACAAAAGGGGTAGGAAAAATCCACACAGATTTGTGAAAATGTATATATCTTTAGAGAAGGCAAATTATTCCCTGCACCCCTTAATTGCAGTAACTGGATAGCACAACACAGAACTATTACAGAATTATAAATCCCAAAATTTTTCACCATTAATAACATTGATAATTCTGGGCATTTTAGGACAGCAGCATTCCCCCCCCCCCTTCCACTTACCTACAAATTAATNTTCCCCCCCCCCCTTCCACTTACCTACAAATTAATGACTGAATATAGTAGATGAGAAGATAGCACGACTCAGAAGTGCTTTTCCAGGGGAAAACATTGGGGGATTTGTGTAATCCTGGTTCAATATTTTTCATATCCCTTTCCCCTTGGGAATAATTCTAAACTTACTTTGCCATGATTGAAGGAGTAATACCAAGTCCTTGAAAACTGGAAATAAATGCCTATGGAGAAAAATAATTGATTTCAGAATTAAGCTCAAAGAGATTGCAAAGGTTTAGGCACTGCAGAGATTTATTACCTCTGTCGGCAGACATATCAGTCAGTCATTGTATGACCTGAGACAAATAAGAAGAGTAACTTTGATAAGGGTCTAGTTGCAAATAGAAATGTTGATAAACAGACAGCTTTATTCCAAAATCAGATGGCAGTCATTGGGAAGAGCTGAACAAAAAAAAAGGTGAAATGTTAATTATCTAGAACAATCTCTGGTTTATAATAGATAACTATGTTACTTAAGTTGCAGCTTCCCTCAACCCAAAAATAATGTTTAGTTCAGGACACTCTTCAGGACACTATACTGTATGCACAGTATACGGAGCTTGATTGTGGCACTTCAAAAATCAAATTGGAATCTGCATCAAAAAAGACATATACTACTCCCAGTGTTGCTCTAATTGTTTTCGGATGCAATCTGAAAAATGCTGCCAGAAAGTCGGTATGAGTCACTTTTCAAACAGAATAACATTCATAGCAGATTTTGGCAGAGAACTTTGCACCAGTGGGTGGTTGAAGATTATTAACCGTATTGTTATGCCTCTTACAGTGCGATCTCTGTACTTGGTGTACACAAGCACTTGCAGGGGCAATCATAATTTCAATAAAATAAAATATAATTAGAGCCTTAAGAAATACATGTCAACATTTTCCAACCCTTCTGCCATCACACTGATTAAATCCAAATATGTTAGCATTGCCAGTTTCTTGTGGGTGAAAGGTTTGTCTGTGAACAGGTGAAATAATTGGTTTCCAGCACAATATTTTGAAAATGTTTCTCACACTTTTTTTTTCTCTTTCTCTCCCTACCCCTCTCACATTATTGATAATCAATGGGGAAGGAGATTAGCATGGAATCATAACTATATAACTGACAATAAGACCTTTTTATCCAAAAGAAAAGCAAGTATTGATAAAGGTATTTAACCCTGGGTAGTTAAACCTGAATACCATGGTGCCTGAGTGTTAAATCTGACCTACATGTTATTCATGATTCAAGACACCATGGAAGCAGATTATGCCAGCCTTCTGAATAAGCCAATATAATTTACCCACAGGTCTGGTCTTCACTGGGTATCTCTTAAATACACAGTATTTCCAATTGCAGAGCAATCAAAATAATCTGATTGTGTATTAAAAGTCTGTAGTGTGTATTGAAAGGGAGGCAACAGAAGAGCCGACTCTACTTCACTCTGCCTGATTGACTACATAGACTAGGGATGTAAAAGCATTTACAATAAGAATTTCCAATGGATATGCATAGACACTTGAAAAGCATTACTTGACAGATGGAGCCATCTTCACTGATCTTGAAAAATTAAATATAGCTTAACTTTGTTAGTACTTGGATTGGTGTCCACTAGGAAAATCTCAAGGCTACAGATTAGACTGAGAAGATAAGATCACATTCTGGAAGAGGTCAATAACAAATCACTTCCTTTTTAAAAAAATATTGTATTAATTTTCCATTGTTATCAACATCAAGACATCTTTTATATTTCCTTACGTTTTTCAATATATGATTACTTATTCCATTACTATTACAATTTACTCTTGTTACAAATCAATATATTTCATCTTACACTTCAATCTTTTCTGTAACATATATACATACATATTTACATACTTCCTCATTCTTTTCCTAATGGCCATTTTATTTTATTTTTATTTCTAAACCACTCATCCCAGGCATCCCAGGCTCTATAGTATATTGAATCTTCTTTGTCTTTTAATTCAACATTAGCCTGTCCATCTTTATACAATATATTATTTTCTTTATAACCAGGCCCTTTGATGGTATCATTTTCTCCATCCAAAGTTGTGCATATGAAATCCTTGCAACTATTGGTATATATAATATAATGTATCTATGTTTTTACTTCATTTTTGTGCTATTATACCTAATAAATTTTTTGGGATCAAATTCACTTTTCTGATTTATAATTTTCTCTAGGCATTGTCTGATTGTATCTCACTATTTCTTCACTTCCGGGCAAGTCCACCAGATAGGAAAATAAGTGCCTTTTTCTTTTTTCTTTTTCACTTAGATAGTGTGCAGAACAAGACATTTTGATTTGAGGGGCATTACTTTTTTTACTGGGATGAATCAAACTGTACATTTGATTCAAATTAGAAATGTAGAATAACAGAGCAGCACTGTTGTTGTTGTTGTTGTTGTTGTTCCTATCATTTCATGGATCACTTCAATAGCCTTTCCCAACTTGGTACTATTCACTTAGGTTGGGCTTGCCTTCCCCTTCCATGTCATGCTGATTCACATATCTAATGCCCAAAACTATGTCCAGACACCCAAAATTTAGAGATTGGCACACTTGGAGACCAGCAGGTTCAGGAGGCACCATAGGACATGCAGTCAGTAAATATTTATATTAATTTATTCATTTATGATTGGTACTAAGTACTTCTGTGCATTGATTACATCAAATGTTCATTTTTTGTTCTTTCAAGTTGTAGAATGGAAAAATGGAAGTCTGACAGGCTCAATTGACCAGCTTCTCATTTCTGAAAGCCTGTTTTGTAAAATGGTGACACCTTACATGCTGCATTTTTAGAATTTAAATCTTAAAAATCAATATGGAAGATAAATGCACAGACTAGTTGAATAATGAATACTTGCTGAGGAGAAACTATAATATACCATGGAAGGAATACTGTGAATGGCATGGAATTATTTTTAAATGGTCAAGACATTATGTGGAATAAAAAAATGCACTTAAGATACTAATGTGGCATAGTTTGGATCAAAGCAGGAGTATTTAAATTGTCCTGTATTCAAAGAAGTGAATAGAAACATGTCTTGGTCTCAACCATTGGGACCAAGATTGTAAAGAAGCTACATTCCCATTCCATATTATAGCAAAAGAGACACCCACTATTCTTGCAACCCAGAATCTATCTATTCCATAATAGTTTTTTCCTGATTGCGGAGCACTGCGAGCTGTGAATGGAGCACTAAAGAGCTGAAGGGCAAGATGTTAAAGCCTCATTTATTGACTGGAATAACTCTGGCCTCAAAATTATTGACCAGTGGAGGAAAAAAACACAAATTATATTTTGGCAAGAGCTGTGTATAAAATTTAGCAAATTTTCCTTTCTTTTTCTGAATGTGATGAACTGGTCTCTCTCTATGCTTTTTTCTCTTCATTTCACTTGCCTGTGTGAATCTTATTCTTACAGACAGTGAGCATCAATCCCCCCTCCCTTTAACCCCTTTAGGAGACATTAAGCTGAAGAGATACTGATGATTAGACCTATTACAGCTTGTTTCAGGAACAGATATGGAACTAAGACATCATTTATCTCATTGGTAGGTGACCTTAGCAAAACAGATTAGGAAAAATGCAGTCTATCTAATGATGCTTGATCACTTTTGATACTGTCCATCATGGTTTCCTTTGCATTACCTCTGAGGCTTGAGAGAAGCCCACTGTTTTGCAGTGGTTTTCATTCTTCCTAAAGGGGTACCTCCATTTGGTTGTAGATTGAGCCATAGGAATCTCATTGAGGGTTTTTTGCAGTATCAATGCTCTCCTCATTCTTGTTTAACAAAGAAAGGTTATATGTTGACATGAGGTCAGGTATCACCAGTTGGTTGATGATACTCAGTTTTGCAAATTGATCAAAATGCTGGCCCAGTGTATGGAGTGTGTTAAGGTCTGAATGAAATGAACAGATTTAGGATTAATCCCAAGACTAAGGGTTCAAAAGCCATCTTTAATTTTGTACTTGAAATTTATTTTCACCTGACTTTGATTCTCAGATCATGCAATGATATTTTCTAAAATTGTTCCTCTTCATTTTCTTCTTCTTCTAAGTAATCATAATGTCATCTGTGTTTTGGCATCAATATTTCTTATTTTCAATCTAAACTTAGCAACCATTAAAATCACACCATGTAATGTATCTGGAACAGTGCACAGTTCAGTCTGAATTAAGTTTCTTGTCCCAGCTAAAAAAGAATCTCAGATTGCTCATTATTGTTGCTTTGGTGAGAGCAAGTAATTGACTTCATGTAGGATCTGAATTTCCTGAAGTTCTCAGCTGGAAAATGGGAAGCAATTTAATTTGGTGCTAAGGTTGAGAAAACCACTGAAAACTGGGAAATTTAGGATCTCTCTTCAAAAGTAACTGCTTGAACTGAAAGAAAACTTTACTGCCTCAGCAAGAATTTAGCCATAGCAAATTAAAAGAGTATTGATTTGAAGTACAATGGATGCCTTGACATTTCCATTGATTGAACAGAAAACCAATTTAAAGCAGAAGAGCAATTCACATTTTGCCAGGGTAGTTCATGAATTATAAATCAAGTATGTCAATAGCAGCTCGCTCTCTCTTAAATATTAAATCAAGATTCAGGGTGGAGTGAGTTGTTCACTTAGTAATTTGGAACATGAATCAACACTGATACATAAGTTAAGAAAATGGAACTACAGTTCCTATCTCCTTTAGTGGTGTGCCAATTAACGGAGAGATGATTCTAACTCACAGTAAAATTATCCTGCTTCTTTTATGCAATACCTTCCCTGACTCATTGAAAAAAAGCCAGTGATGTGCACTGAACTGAAGGATATTGCATTGTTTCTATGATTCTGAACCCTTGTCAGCAAAAATCATGACATTCTGAGGTGAAAAGAAGAATCTGAATATTTTATTATGTCATAGTAGCTCTGATGAATATTACATTTTTCTTTGTGAATTGATGAGACCAGTTATTGAAAGTGCTATAATATTGTACCTCTGCTATACATATAGAATTTGAAACAATTTGCTAGAAGTCATAACTTACTACTTCTGTGTCACACAATGTACTTCTGTGTACTTCTAGGTGTACCCATATTGCATATTCTTATTATTTATATCATGATAGAATCATCACCATATTGCAAAAATGAACTGAAAATTGTCAATATTGAGTGCCATTATTCTTACTGTGGATTAATTCAAAAATGAGGTGTTAGTAGTCTTTGTAGAAGGTGCTTTTCTTTATGTATACTGAAAGCATTTTCACCAAGACAAATTCCTTATGTGTCCAATCATACTTGGCCAATAAAGAATTCTATTCTATTCTATTCTATTCTATTCTATTCTATTCTATTCTTAACTGTTTGTTTACTGTTGAAAGAAATAAAAACAGACAGATTGGAGGGAATACATTCAAATTGCTGGTGAAACAATTGGCTGCTAAATGCTTTGAAAATGAAGATAATAGGAATCCTAGGTATAACCCTACATAATAACTTAATTTTATTTTTAAATGTGATAAGCTGTCACTCTGTTCCTGTTTGCTCATCTTTGGAAACCCCAGTGACCAGGATTGAAGAAAATGAATGGCATTTGAATCAAGAAATATGACATTGTATGGAGGCCTTTAAAATAGGCATGGCATAGTTAAAACAACTATCATCACCAGGGGAACCTACCAAATTTCAGTATTACTCACATGTATTCTTCAAATTTGCCCTCAACTTTCTGTCCAGGATGTCAAGTGTGGTCCTTAGTTTGCAACCCTTCCAGCCGGTTTCTGACAAGCAAAGTGAATTGGGCAAGTTGGATTTGCTTAATGACTGCAGTAAAAATGGTTGTAAAATCAAGTTTGGTCACATGACTTGTTGAATTCCCACATTGTTTAGCAAGCAAAATTCCAGTTCTAATTCTGGTCATATGTCAAGGACTACTTGTACATTTTATTCTGCTGGTAATCATCCTGTTCACATGGGTAATTGGCATTGTCAAGAAATGTGACCTCATAATCTTTTCTGCAATATGAGTTTATGCCACGCGGCATCATGGCACAGCCTCTTGTGAGAATAAATTTACTATCTGTATAATTAATTAATTATTACTATAATTTATTACTATAATTTACTATCTGGATAATAATTAAGAATATAAAGAAAACTGTTATTTTTTAAAATTTTATTGTTTTTTAAGACAAACATAGACAAACAAAACAAAAATATCAAGCCATCTTCCAAATATATACATACAGTGTGTCGGTTGGTTTACAATTTTTTGTGTGCTTCCATTTCATAGTCTTCAATTACAATTACATTGTATGTGTTTTTCGTCTTGTCAATCGAATTTTAAATACATTAATATCATTGTTAATCATTTGACTATACTATTATTCATTCATGTTTTACGAGATAATCCATATTTTACTTAATTTGTTTTATGAGTTCATATTACCATCTCAAATCTACCCTACAATCATTTTGTAGATATAATAAGAAAAAAATACATCTTTATATACTTATTATTGTCTAAAGATCTACATATTTCATTACCATGTTTTACCTGTCTAACCATTAATAGAATAGGTCCCAAATTTTATAAAATTGTTTATCATCTTGTTCTCTGATTTCAAATGTCAATCACATTCAGCACATTCACATTTCAGCACATTCCAATATTTTCTTAATAATTTCCTCCTGTGATGGTATTTTCTCATTTTTCCAGTTTTTGGCAAAGAGAGAGATAGCAACTTTTCTTTTCTTTTAGCCTTTTAGGTCCAGCTTCCCCATGAATTAGTTAGTACAAAATTTTAAGTGTCTGTTTAAGGTTGGCTTTTCCGTTTATTTGCTGAGATTAGGACGTCATTCATGTGAGCGAAGTAGGTACGACTCCCTGGTAATGCCGTATCTCTAGGGAGTGCGATTGTCGATCACTGAGGCAGTTTGTGATTTAAAACGCTGGGTGGACCTGTATCTACAAATGTGGCGATTTAGTGAAGTCTGATACGCGGCCTGGTCTGCTTTATGCTGATCCGTGTCTGTATCGTTCCTGTGCTCTATGAGCCGCTGTTTCGGGGTCTACATGGGAGTTGTTTTGGTATGCCTTGTGCCAGGTCGAGTTTCTGAGCAGATAATTGTCCTCGTAGACACATTGCATGAGAATGTAGCAAAGTCTGGACTGCAGCTGGCACCGGGTAATGCGCTCTGTTGTAGTGCGTCGGTCTTAGGCAGGGTCGCCGTATTGATAAGTTGGCCACAGGATTGCAGGATTGACGGCCATAGATGGAGGCTTAATAGGTGTGGACTATCGTGGCGTTTCCCGATTTGGCATGGTCCACAGGCTCTAGCACCCGCCTAGAGCAACTAGTTTATTTAGCTGTTCCTCAATCTTTGCTTTTAAAAAGCAAAGACGGAAACTCGCCTGGCTTTTAGTCTTTTAGGGGCTACCTGTGGGTCAGACTGAACAGAATACGGGTTTCCCGCGGTACTTGCTTCCAGTGAGTCCGTCGAGTACAATTCGGAATCGACTGTGGAATTCAACGACGGAGCATTAGGTGCTTACTCCGTTATTCTAGACTCTAGTCATGTGCAGTCGGATGCTGATCGGTCGAGGCTGTTGCCCAGACTGCCTAGTCCCGGTCATTGTCCCGATGCGAGCGCGAGATGTCAGTCGCAAAGGCGGAACCATGCTCCGGAGCTCGGCTAATACATTCAGGATGGTGAATCGTGCCGTAGTCGTGGTCGAGGTGCGATAAGCGCTATCGATAGGATGAGACTCTTAGGGCAAGATCGATGACACATGCGCAGCATGCTGTTTTGGGTAACGAGACTTTGAATTGGGCCATGCCAACTACCGGGATTCGGTTTCCCTGGTAGTCCGATTTGCTCCTTGATGTGAGTAGAGTAGCTTTCTAGTTCTGGTTCGGTCGGGATTATCAGGAACTAGTTGTTTTATGGTGTTCCAACGAGACATGGACAGGAAAGAATCACCAGAGTCCACTTCCATTTCGCAGGGCTTTCCTTCAATTCTTACTGTTACATTAAACTTTCTTTCCGCTTTCCCGTCTTAGCGCTCCCGTATTGTAACAGTTTTGATGTGTATTTCTCCTCTGTTTGCGGTTTGCTTGTTTGCCGCCGAACTTTCTCTCACCGCTCAGCCGGGCTCGGCTCGTTGGGAATTGGTGCGTCTCGTCGGGGCTGCAGTTTTTTCTGTTTCCTGCAGACTTTCTCGGATATGCCCTCGTTTTTCTGCAAATTATGGCTGAGATGTGCAACTCGAAGAAAACCTGGCGATACGGTCCGCTCTCAGGTGACTTCCCTCCGCAGCCAGCGAGCATTCCCCGACAAATTTCTCTCTGCGCCTCTTTCTTGCTGGCAGATACGTGGCGGTGGACCCGTCGTCATCCGTCGTCTGACTCGGACGTCTCTGCATAAGTCTTTCGTGGTGGGTGTAAACGGGAGGATTGCTTTCCCTTCTGGCGGCCGCGTTTTGTTCATCCCTGCTTTGTGTTCATCGTCTCATGGTAACACGGCCGATTTTTTCGGCAGCTCAGCGGCTGTGGCTTCGCGACTGGCCTCAGACCATTACAGGTCTAGTTTTAGTGGCATTGTTGCAGAGCAATCGTATTCGCGTTTTGAGTCACTTAGTCCATGCCCACTGATATATGTGCACGTCCACGGTCATCTCTCATGAGGACTTCTGGACATCGAGGTTTTAAGAATTTCGCAGCTCTCCTCGAGCCAGTCCATCGTCCGTATGAGTCTGGGGCTAGAAGAATTATAGCTAACCGTATCTCACCTTCTTTCTGTCTCTGGTCTTGTCCGTAGGAATCATCGCCGCGTTCGTCACTAAAATCGTATGAAGGTTTTGACAAACCGTTGGATGCATAGTGGAAAGCGATTCTCATAGTTTACAGTGACAGAGTTGGACCACTGTGTGAACTGTAATAACATTGTCGTCGGGGCTATGCAGGGCTTCTCGCCGGACCACATCGTTTTGCACAGAAAAGGTCGGCGTCCGCAGTGGGCTTAGAAAAACGGCTGCTTTTGTCGTTGTTCTGCAGATGAGATTCCTCCAGTGCTGCAATCTGAGTGCTGGGCCAGTGGCCTTACATCTGCAAGCGGTCTGCATCGATCCACCAGTCTTCCCTCATTGGGATTAAAAAGGTGTGGGCAGTGCGTTGTTCCCAGCCAATTCTGTTGTCGTCTGGAATTTTCTCTCACCGAGCGTGCTCGGTCTCGCGTTCCAGGACGATCCCATCCTCGTTGCCAGTGTTTTGTCCACGGAAAAACACGAGGTAGACCGGGTTCCAACAAGCAAAGTCTTTATTTCTTAGGCCAGGATGTTAGAACAGAGAACCGATGCGCTCAAGCCAGCGCCGGTCTTTTTATACATTTTTCCCGGCTCAGTTGGACAGCCAATGACAATTGTTTGATTTTGCCGCCTTCCCGCGGCTGCGGGATTGGTTCAACAAAGGAACCAATCCTTTTTCGTTCTAAGTTATCCATTACAGAATGTATTATTTGAATGCGGTTTATTTGGCATAACCAGAACATATGAACTTGTAGAGTACTTAAGAAGATCAGTCTCAGGAAAGTAATTTCCTTGGCTGAAAAGATAACATTACTGTAATGTAAAATTAATTAGTTTGTCACAAAGAAGTATAAAGTGAGTGGATTTTACCCATTAAGCTTAATCAAAGCGCAAGGAGAGATTATGTATCACAAGAACGTGGTATATAATGTTGCAACATAGATTTACCCGTAAACAGGAGAGGGAAATTTTGAAGGTTCTTTTGATGAAGTGCATAGTTTCTATGGATTTAAGTCTTAGCCTCCGCTACTCACTAGCAATCCCCCAAATATTTCCAATATGTTCATGTGGACACTTGATCCATGATACTATTATCTATGTATTCCATAGCTATGCTACTTTAGGTATTTTATTTGTGATGTGTTGTGGTTAGATCTATTATTTCCATGTGTGGAGATGCACCGTCTGTGAACCGAGAGTCGATGTAGATAAATGGAGGAGAGATCAGAAGCTTCTAGAAATGTAACTACATAGTGTCCGAGGGTAGTGCTGAGGTTGTGTAGGATCTCACTCTCCCTGGTCTGGAGTGGCTGGCTAGGATTGCAGATAGCGATATCGGCAATCTTATCTGAATGCTGCTGTAGTCTTGCTACGACATGCTCCAAGATTCATAGAACATCCCGAAGGAGATGTAAAGAATGGTAAAGAGGCACAGGCTGTCAAGTTCCCAGGGATACCAACAAAGTCCTGGTGGATCCAGGAAAAGCTCTTTTTGCAAGCAACAAAGAGAGCGCCATTAAAGCTGCTGAAGCTGGGACAAGCTCCGAAATGAAAGAGAAGGAAAGAGAAAGTGGTCCGTGTTTGATGATAATTTTTTCTTTACTTTAAGATTTGAAAGGACACCGTTCCTAGAGGTTGAGGAAAAGAAGAATAGAGAATGCTGTAAAATTTTAGACAGAAGTGATTAAGCAGCACGACAAATTTTAAACAGAAAGTCAAGATTGGATTCTTTTTTTGGGCTGGATGTGATTGTTTATATATGATTTTATATTTTCAAATTGGAACTGGCTTTTTTTTCTGTAGGTGGATCTATTCTTGTTCTCGTCCTTTCTGCTGTAAGGCGATATTTTAGGCTGATGAGACTCCCTTGCTGGTGATCTTTTTAATTCTTTTCCCTTTGTTAATTAAGTTTTATTATATCTTGTTGGAAAAGGAGGGGAAAAGGTGAAAGGCAGAAGAAACTTTTAGGTGAGGCTGATGACGCGATCTGACGGCGTGGAAACTAAAAGGCTTGGGAAATAATTCTAGTCTCTTTTTTTTTTTTTCCTCTTGACCAGACAAAGCCAGGAAAAGGATCTGAGACTTCTTTTCAAGGACTTTGGCCTTTTGATAAGGATAGAGGGAAGATCATGGAGAGTAAGTTATTGGCAGGTGCCTCTTCTGAGTCTCTTTCAGTAGAGCTGGAGTCGGTGCTGAGTTTTACAGAAAAGAAGAAAATTGAAAAAAATAAAAGACCCTTTCTGGAGAAGAGAGTTATAAAATTTTTAACAAAAAGCCTTGGACAATTAAATAAGTGGTGCATGGTGCTCTTTTTTACTTTTTTAAGGCTGGCTATTCTACTTTAACAAAACCCCTCCTACTCGCTTACTTTTTGGGAAAGCTATTGGATCTTTAGTCCTTTTGGAGACTTATTTCTTGTCTTTCTTTTTGTTTTGAAGTCCTAATTTTTATGTTTGCATTTTATTGAAAGGAAAAGTTTTAAGTATTAAAATGTTTCCTTTTTTTTTTTAAGGGAAGTAGTCCTATTTTATTTTTTTTTTCTCTTTCTCTCGCGTGTAATTTTTTTTTTATTTATTTTTCCATATTGGGTTTTTTTTTGGTTTTGTGGCTTTGCTTTCTTTTTTTCGATACATCTTTTTTATACACCGAGGAGCTTTTTAATTAGATTAAGGATGTTGAAGAAACCCTGAAGAATTCTTTTTCTTTCTGCTGTCAGTTTGTGGTTTATTTTCCTTGACTACTTTTTCCTGCCTCTTACCACGGATTTTAGACAAATTTTTCCTTTTTCTGTTTCTGGTCTTTTCTTCTATTATTTGAGTTTTTTGCTGGCTAATTTAACGCGCAATCGATTGGATTAAGGGTATACAAGAACCTAGAAGATTTTTGTATTATTAATATAATATTTGGGCTTCTTTTTCCACTATTTTTTACTTGGAATTAACAATTGATTTATTTTCACAAGTGGATTAAGAGGTCTCCGAAGAACCTAAATTTTTGACATTGTCCCGAAATAAAGTAAGGAAACTTAACAGCCCCTTGGTTCTTCAAACCTCTACTTCTTCCTCTCTCACCATCTGGAGGACAAACGCTCAATAGACAATAGTTTACAGCAAGAAAAAGAAACAGGAAAAGGTGATGCTGGCAGATGATTAAATGGCAAGGAATACAAAATACAAACAGAGAATATTGAAAAGAGAAGAGAGAACATAGAACAAAGAGAAAAACTGATGAAAAGGTGGAGAACATTCAACAAATGAGATGAAGTATGATGAGAGATTTGCCCAAAAAATTGAAGAAGATAAACAAAGAGATAAGAAGATTGGAGATATTGACAAGCAGAATTAATTGTGGTTGAACAAGACAAACAGTGGGATGCTGAGATGGGAGAGTGGACAGTAACGATAGAATTTTTAATCAACAGATTCAAAACATAGAGAAAGAAAAGGGGACAGAGAACCTAGGCTGGAGATAAATGAACAATAAATTTTGAGCTGGAGCTGAAGTTATAACTAAAAGAGGAGCCGGTGATGATGGAACAGATGATGACGGTTATTGAGTTTTCACCAAGAAACCAATGAGAAACAGCTTTCACAAGAGAGTTCAACATCCAAATTGACAAGAAAGCATTAACATCTCAATATTCAAAGTGGCAAGAGAGAAGTAACATGTGAAAGTATAAAGATAAGGAGGATTGTGGTCCTGAAACAAAGTCACACGTCGAGAAGAGTGATAGAGGATGAGAAGAGAATGACGCAATTTTTGACTAAAATTCTACTTAAAAAAAGAGGTGAATTTTTAGATGGCTGATTCCAGAAGCGTTTATGTCACGTATGACTATAGGCACAAGCAGAGCATAGAAATTTGACTCAGATGAGAAAGAAGCTGAATTATTTTAATGAACAGAATTATTTTGAGGAAGGTGAGGAAGAGGCGAAAAAGAGAATTTCACCTAAGTTATTCCAAGAGATACCAACCAAATAGCAAGCTGAAAAGAAGAAGAAGGTGGCAGTCAGCGCGAAAGGGTGGAAGTCAAGAGAACAACGGTGAATCAAGATCTAATGGCAGGCTGGGTAAACTAACTACAAAATATAACTATGGAAGAAGAAAACTGATTACAATTAATATAAATAGGAACTTAACTTTAGGCTTGTTAAAAAGAAGGAAATTTTCCATAAATTAGAGAAAATTAAAATTTGATATAATCTGCCTACAAAAAGTACATTATTAAAAGCACATGAAGTACACTGGCTGATCAGCAGCCAAAAATTAGGGAAAATATTTACTGTCTTTTGGACCACAATTGCTAAGAAAAGAGGAGTGGTGTTTATACATTAAAGATATTATCCCCAGTTGCAACATTGATTGTATACTGGATAGACGATGGAAGATTAATAATGGGTGGAAATTAATGGACAGCAATATGAAAACAACACTGCTCTGATTTGCAGTCTATGCCCCGAATGGACAATCAAGAAGAATTTTACATAGAAAAACGCTTGGAAAGTGTTAACAGAAAATTATAGAGAAGAAAAGGATATAAAGGAATGAAAAATTAAAAAGGAAGAATTTAAGTTGGCAAGCATTCCACAGATGATCTCGGTTTTCATTTAAGAAAACTCCACTAGAAACAGCCATCAAATTCATAGAAAAGATAGAGGCCATATGGAGAAGGGGGCTTCGTTTGGAATAAATAAAAGATAAGGAGAAAGATTTTGACAAAGGAATATGCTATCAATGACAAAAAGAAGAACTGGTGGATTGTATTGAAAATCCAGGTAACGACATTAGATCAAGTCTGGGGATACAATTTGACAGCCATGATGAGGTAAACTTAAAAGAGAGAATAACTATATAAATTTAAGCAGCAGATAAGGACTAGATTGGTGAAATGGCAAAATTTAACAAGCTGTCATTAAATAGGGAGAATTCACCAATAAGAATGAATATATATACCGCAGAATTTATATTCTGTTCCAAACAAATTCCAGTTTAGGCTTGGAAAAGATTGATTTGAAGATATGGTGAAATATTGCAATTGAAAAAGGACTGAACTTAAATCTATGCAAAAATTAGAGGGAACCAAGGTATAAAAAAGATGAATTGGGTTTTTCAATATGTGCAAAATACATTCAAGGTATGACAAAGGATTCTAAAACAGAAAGGTTTCTAATGATAAACTGACTGATTTAGATAAGATTTTGACAAGTACTGATGAAAAGGTGATTAAAAAATTGTACGGATATTTAATTAGAAATGTAAAGCTAGAAAGAGAAACAAGTTCTTCTTGCTTGGGAGATAGAATTTTGGATCATGGGATTGATCTAAAGAAATGGCAAAAAATTGTGGTCTCAAAAATTATAAATAACAAATGTCAACCAGCATATAAAGAAAATTTGTGTATAAAGATGTTTTACAGGTGGCATTGTTCTCCCCCAACAAGAAAATAGCTAAGAAATTTAAGAACAATCCTGAAAAATGTTGGAAAATGTCATCAGACACCTGGCTCATATCTTATCTATAGTGTGGTGGACTTTGTGCAGATGCAAAAAAATATTGGCCTAAAATCCACCACGATGGTTGGAAAAAATGACAAGAAAGGAAAGCAATATAAGACTGAAACCAAGATATTTTTATTGGAATTTTACTGAATATTAGCTAAGAATTGAAATATCTGATTGTAAATGTAATTTAACAGCAAGCTAGGATTGAATT
>BHFT01044902.1:0-21676 GCA_004320025.1 Laticauda laticaudata
ATTCTCATATCACTGGTACTATAGTTAAAAGAAGAAAGTAGCCAATGCTGGGCAACATCTCAGCTTGAAACTTTAGAACGGGAGTGTCAAACTGGATTTTTTTGAGGGCCTGGTGGGTTGCAGGGCATGGGGGATCTGCGTGCAGCCCCCCTGAACCTCATTTTCACCTTCCATGGCCTATACTTCTCCTGCAGTACTCTGCTGGCCATTTTTGGGCCCATTTTCAGGGCTTTTTCGGCCAGTTTTTGGGCTGTTTTCCAGCCTGTTTGGGAGCCTTTTATGGCCTGTTTTTGGCTTGTTTTCTGACCCATTTTCGGCTGGCAGAGTACTGCAGGAGGGCATGGAGAGTGAAAATGAGGTGTGGGGGGGGGCACATGTGAGTGTCACCGTGGGCCAATCCTTTGATATTTCATATTTCATCCTTTGATACCTCATGGGCCGGATTTAAGCTGGGGATTTAAGCACCCTGCAGGCCAGATCCGGCCCATGGGCCTTGAATTTGACACTCCTGCTTTAGAGGGTTATTTTCAGGACAGATGACATTGAATTGCAAGAACAAATTGTCTGATCTACTAAAAAAGCAGTCTCTTAGCTTTTATGTCCTTGGAAGTGGCAAGAGTTGTATGTTTGTGCTTCTGCCACTTCCTGGAATCATAGAGTTTAGAACAGTGTTTCTCAGCATCAGCAACATTAGGAATGTGTGGACTTCAAGGTGCAGAATTCCCCAGCCAACATGGTGACTGGGGAATTCTGGGACTTAAAGTCCACACATCTTAAAGTTGTTGAGAGTGAGAAACAGTGGTTTAGAACATGAAATCCAACCACCACTCAGCAAGAATTCCTTCCAAATGGCTGTCTCATCTCCAGCTCAACAGATCTAATGCCCACAATTTCTCTGGGGAATTTACTTCACTACTTCTACCACTAGGAAGTGTTTTTTCAAATGAAGACCTTGGATTGTCTCTTTCTGTCTTGACCATCTTCTGTGTGGCATCTCTTTCGGTGTGTAAAATGCACATACCCAAATCTCTTTCAAACTTTCCTCAGATCACCTGTTTCTATTACCCTTCTCCAAGTCCATGCAATGTATTGCCCAGAACTGCAAAATATACAAGAGGGACACAGAATACAGTGGAATGATTACTTGCTAAAATTTAGGAAATGCACTTTTATGAATTCAAGCTAAAATTATAGTTGCCATTTTATAGAGATATCATACAGCTGGCTGGTAATCAATATGAATTAATACACACTGTATGTTCTTCACCCCTCCTAATTAGTTTGAAAAAGAAGATGATTAAGAAATAATATGACAGCTTTCTTCAAATACGTGCCAGTCTTTCAAATGATGAAACATTCTTTTTCTGTTGTTCTGGAACAACAGGATAGAAGTAACTTCTGAAAATTGGTTTCCACTAAGCAAAGGGAAATCCTTCTAATGATACTGATCATCTGACAGTGCACAGATTGCCCTGGAGAATATGGCATTCCTCTCCCCTAGAAGCCGTTTTATGCATTGACTGGATGGCTACTGGGATGAGAATACAGGTAGTCCTCAACTTATGTCCATAATTTAGCACAAAATTTATGTTGCTAAGTGAGATATGTTGTCTCCCTGCCACAGTTGTTGTGTGAATCACTATAATTGTTAAGTTAGTAACACATTTGTTAAGTGAATCTGCTTTCCCCATTGACTTTGCTTGTGAGAAGGTCACAAAAGAGGATCACACAACCTCAACTTACAACAGTTGGTTTAGTGACCGTTCAAAATTACGACATGACAGAAAAAGTGATTTATGACCCTTTTCCCACACTTACTACCATAGTAGCATCCACATGATCATTTTGATCAAAATTCAGGTGCTTGGCAACCGACTCGTATTTATGACAGTAGCAGTATTGTCATGTGGTTCCCCTTTTGTGATAGCAAAGTTAGTGGGGAAGCCACAATAACAACTGTGTTTGACAAGTGCAGTGATTCACTTGACAACTGTGGCAAGAAAAGTTGTAAAATGGGACAAAACGCACTTAATCAATGTCTCAGTTAGCAACAGAAATTTTGGGCTCAAATAGTTGTAAGTCAAGGACTACCTGTATTGCTACTGGGCAGAAGGTAGACAACATATTTAAATGTTCCCCAAATGTGATGTGTATAAATGATTGGGAGAACCGTTGTCATCCATTGTTTTCACAATATACTCACTATACTTCTTTGTGCTCCTAGCCATGGAAATATCTAAGAGAAGTAGGATCGAGCATATGGAGACAGAGAGAGAGAGAGAGAGAGAGAGAGAGAGAAACAGAAACAGAGACAGAGAGCATATACATGTACTATAACAACTAATAAAGGAGAATGTTTACAGCTTAGGGTTAAAATGAACAGTCTGAGCTTGCTTGTTTTCTCCCAAAGAGAAAACAATAAACAGCTCAATCAAAATCCTCTAAAACCAATCCCATCAACATTGACAGGCAAGCCACCAGAATGTAAATGACAGCAAATTGCATTCCTTACTAGCACTGATGATGTTACCTAGTTTGGATAATAAAATGTCTGAAGAAAACAAAAAAGCTCAGAGAACACCAAGGACCCTTCATTATAACAACTGATCCATTTTTTTTCTTGCTAACCTCCCTCCCCTTTCCACCTTTCTTTTCCCTTCATTTCTTCCCGACACAGAAGTTTTAATTACTAAGAAGCCATTTTCTGACACAATGGTAATGATCTCATTTCTATTTCAGTCAAAATGAGCATATTGCTATTGACTTTTGCCATTCTCTAAATGGTTCACCCATCACTCATCAATATATAGGGAGGTGCACTGAAATAGAAGACCTGATTAGGAAGGGGGGAAAACAGAATTCTATTTCTTTGTCTGTAAAGGGAAAAGACACATGGAACTCTCCCAGCCAAGTGCATTGACCATGTTCTGTTTCCCTTTATCGTAAATTTCACTTCGTCTTTTGGTGTCTCTGTATGGTACTTGTCTCCCTTACTAATCACGTGCAGAATGGAGTAGATGAGCAAACATGAACACTGATATGAAGAAAATACTCCCTAGCAAAATATTTTGTCAGCCTACACTCTGCATTTGCACAAGTGTGAGAAGTAGCAGAGAGCAGGTTGTAGCAGGTCACTTTAGTTTAGACAATGAATTCCTATTTTACCATCAAAGATTTGTTTAGCCTTCCTACATAGGAAAATAGATGGGAAACCCATGTCATCCTGTGGGTTTTGTTCTCGGCATCATTTTCGTCTTTAACTAAGAAGAAAGAAAGAAAGAAAGAAAGAAAGAAAGAAAGAAAGAAAGAAAGAAAGAAAGAAAGAAAGAAAGAAANAAGAAAGAAAGAAAGAAAGAAAGAAAGAAAGAAAGAAAGAAAGAAAGAAAGAAAGAAAGAAAGAAAGAAAGAAAGAAAGAAGGCTAATTTTAATTTAAAAGGCACATTTTAAACAGTTGTACATTGCATTATTTATTTATTTGGCTTGCTTATTTCTCTGTTTGTTGCATTTAAAACCTGGAGGTCAACACACTGCATATTCAGCTTGGCTGGCACAAACTGTGCAGGAATCTAATAGAAAGCAATATTGTTGAAAATGGATATCAATTGAAAACAGAGAGCAGTGTCAACTATTCCCCACTGAGAGCCGGCAACAATAAAACCAGCCAAGCATTACATAGTTGAGCCTGCCAAATGTCATTAGACTGTGGGAGGGGGGGGGAGAAGTAACCGAAAACATGCTATGGTTGGGGAATGAAGAGATGGAAAGGAAGCTCACACTTTTAACATATTCCCCCCCCTCTCTCTCCCCTTGACTTAATACAATAAAAATTGGAAATGGGGATTAAAATTTGGTATTTTAAAACATTTGCACTGGGTAGGTTTCAGCCTATGGGATGACTCACTTTCATTTTTTTTTTATTTCAGACAAAATTGTGTAACAATTTTTTTTAAAAAAACTAACAGTTATTAAATTCTGTGATGTTATTAGGCTTCCAAGTGAACAAGAGCCAAGCATCCAAAATTGATTATACATTTTAGATATATATTTTTTTTAAAAAAACACATCATTTACAAATCATTGACATTGATGGAATAGTGATGGGGGGGACAGAGAATGTTGGCAGATCCACATAACACCACCACCCCCAGAAAAAAAATCACTAATTATAATAGCACCTTATATCTCCTGAGGAGAGAAGGGGTATACTTTACTTTCCTCTCTGCTGCTGTGGAATGAGTAAAATTCATTATTTAATCCAACCCCTGATTAAGGAAAGAATGATTTGCAGTTTAACACAGCCAAATCTGGTGGCAAGTGCAGCATTGGAAGGGAGTATATCATTTAACTCACAAATGATCAAATTATTGCTATCTGGGAAAGTAATTGGCAGGATGGAGAATGGGAAAAATATGGGTGCTCACACAATTGGCAATCTGCAATCAGATTCTGTGTGCCAAAGCCTTGCTGATGCCCTCAACTTCTCCCATTGTCATTTTCACTGATGATTTGTAAATTGTCAAACAAAGGAAATTTGTCTTTCAGACAATGGGGGTGGGGGCAAGAGAAGAGCAGATGAGCCTGGTGCTCTGAACAGCCATGCAACAGCGCCATCTAGTGAAGATAGAGACACATCACTCTGTTCATGACTGACAGAATGAAAAGTGGACATCTAATAAACAGCTGGAGGTTGTTATGATTTCTGGTTGTCTCCCAATTTCCAACAAGCACATATAACTTTCTCCCAGGTGGGCAGCCAGTTACATAGGTGAGGTGATTAGATTCTCTTGACTCTTGTCTTCTACAATATATGCAAAAACCTACAAGTCAACCGTGGTTGTAATAAACATCATCTATTTTGTTAATAAAACAAGGAGCAAAGCATCACTATAGATTGTCATGGGGGGGACATTACAAAATCCATGTGAGGCAATATTTTTTACTACACAAGCCTAGTTACAAAATTGCATGCAAGTATTCATGCGTTCAAAAACTCTTCTTATGAAAAATTGAACAAACAAACAAAAATCAGAAAAAAGCAAGGAGGAAGTTAGTATTCAAGCCCTACTGGTTTCAGTTGCAGCTTGGGAAGGAATGTGGTAATAAAAGGCAGACATGCAAATGGAGTCAAATAATGAACAGCACCAGAGGTGGTATTCAACAGGTTCTGAACAGTTCTAGAGAACCGGTTGCAGAAATTTTGAGTACTTCAGAGAACTGGCAAATACCACCTCTGACTGGAGATTTTACATTAAAATCTGTCACGCCCACCAAGCCACACCCACAAAACCAGTAGTAAAAAAAATTGAATCCTACCACTGAGTAGCACTAATGTTAATTCACATCTTGGACATTCCCAAAGGTTGATGAGATGCTGAAATAAACAAACAATTGCTATTCTCTATATTTTAGAATAGCAAAACTAAATGTTAAATCTAAAGCCATTTCCATCTTTGAGAAAGTCACTCAGATTATCATATGTGGAAAATAGAAGCTTTGTTGATGTTTAAAAACTCAAGTATAGTAATAGATGTTGATTAGAGCAAATTAGGAATTATCTAGGATGATATTTATCTCCTTTGTATGGTATATTTTACAGTCACATAGATGATAGGAAAATCTCCTCTTCAATGCAACTGAACAACTACATTTTTTATAAAATGAAAAGCAGCCATGCTAGTCAAGAAGAAGAAAAAATCAACATCAGTCTGAAACTATATATTTATTAACTTAATTTTTGGTCACTAATTTTCCAACAACTGATGCCACATCATAATTCTTAGAATGGAACAAATGGATCTACCAGCTCTTTTTATTATTATTTTTTACTTACTTAGTTCTGAGATATGAACATTCAGAAGACCTGGACAAAGATCCTTCTCTAATTTTTGTCTTCCTTCTTCATAATATATGTTTAATAATGTATAGTTGCCTCTATGTATTATTTCTCTATTTTTTTCACAGATCATCCCAATTTAAACAAAGCATTATGTTTAACCATGATATTTAGAAGTATAAAATATTTCAAAATGTCAATAGAATTTGGTTATTTCAGCAGATCTGGAGGAAACATAGGGTAAATATCCACGAATTCTTCCCTTTGCAGTTAGAATGTTTGATTAGCATAGTCCTGAATGTTAATATGTCATTACTAAGATATTGATAATCACTAGTCATAGTGATTAGTATTGTTCTTCAAAAAAATTGAAGATCTATAAGAATATATAATCAAAGAATAGTCAAAGAAAAATAATCATAAAAATGTAATACAAAAAAGATGTTGAGACTCTAGAAAGAGTGCAGAGAAGAGCAACAAAGATGATTAGGGAACTGGAGGCTAAATCGTACAATGAACAGTTGTGGGAAGTAAGCATTTCTAGTCGAGCAAAAAGAAGGACTAATAGCAGTCTTCCAATATTTGAAGGGCTGTCACAGAGAAGAGAGAGTCAACCTATTCTCCAAAGTACCTGAGGGCAAGACAAGAAGTAACTGATAGAAGATTGTTAATGAAAGAACCAAATTAAAAATTCCTTATAGTGAGAACAATTCAGTGGAATGGCTTTCCTCCAGACATTGTGGTTGTTCTATCACCAGTGATGGGATTCAGCTGATTTGCACCAGTTTGGGAGAACCAGTTGTTGGAAGAAATCATTAGGGCGGAGAACCGGTTGTTAAATTATTTGAATCCCACCACTGCCTATCATTAAAGGTTTTCAAGAAGACACTGGACAGCCATTTATCCAGAATGATATAGATCTCCTGCTCAAGCAGAGAGTTGGACTAGAAGACCTCCAAGGTCCTTTCCAGTTCTGTTATTCTAAATTCAAAGCATTAGTATTGACAATGTCCACGCTAGAACTAAAAAAACAAAACAAATAGTTAGCCCAAAAATGTATCCAAATAAAAGAAAATATTTTTCTGATAGCAGAAGGACAATAGAGGATGGAGGGCAACTTTAGTGAATTCTGTTCATGGGAAATTCCACTGAAAAGATTATCTGTCACGTCCACCAAAAGGTTTCAGACAATGGGAGTTCATCCTCACGTCTGTGTGTCATATTATAAAGATATTCCATTTACCATTCATGGAGGACATATTCTCAAGATGCACCCCCTTCTTGATACCAGAAGAAGGGGGTGATATCATTGAGGAAACTTCAGGTCAATTTAAGTTCTCCAGCCTAAAATAAGTTTTTTTCCCTCCTACTCTGGCATAAGATCTCCCATGAGATTTTATACAAAGATAGAAGAGGAGTCTTTGGAAATCAGTGTGATCCACTGTTACTTAACAGATCTGTAGTTCTTAAAATTGGCAGTAGAAGCTTATGGGAAGGAAACTCATTATTTGAGGTTGTAATGGAATATGCCTTAACTTTCTGGCAACCTATTTAGGGTCTTCCTCTATTTAGATCCCAGGTTATGGAACACAGAGAAATAAAAAACAGGCATTCATTTTTGACCATAAGCACTGATTCATATGTTTCCCCCATTACTCAATTTGAAGAAAGTTTGCTCAAACTAGAGAATTCTAAAAATTGTCTCCGTCTGACTGAGAATTGGTTCCTTCTGACTAAATATTATATTTATCGATTCTCACCATTTCTTCAGAGTTTTGAAAGTTGCTCTAAATGAGTATAACAAGAATTGTACCTGCAGTCTTTCCAGGCTATACTTTTTTAAATAAAAATGTAGGGGCTACCATACTAGCATTGTCTTAACTACATTTAAATAAACAAATTATTAGTTTGCTTCAGGTAGACAAATAAGATGCTCAATCTATAAAATAAAAAAGCCTTCTATCATCAGGCCCAAAATCCATTTTTTTCTGAAGAGCCAGGGTTTTTTTTCATTTTGATTAATTCATGAGGTCCATATTATAAAAAACAATACCTTTTCTCAAGGTATTGTCTGAAAACTGTCTGAAAACTGTGGTCCAGATACAGATTTTTAAAAAGTTATTTCACTGAGCAATTAGGATGTCATGAGTCAGAAAAGAAAGAGCCAGCAACATTTAGTTCTCATCACCTAGATTTCTTAGCATTTTTTTCTTCAAATAAGAAATTAAATAGTCACACCAGGAAAAAGTTGGCCATCCAGAAAGGCAGTCGATGTGATACCTGAGCATATGGAAATGAAAGAGAATAAAATGTAGAATTAAGTTCTGTCCTAGCCCTCCCAAGCTTTTATTTAAACTAATTGTGCAATCAGTGAAACATAAAGTCAGGTTCAAAGTGATTAAAAAGAAAAAGAAGGAAAAAGGGAAACATACAAGCTGAGTTTTAAAGTTCACATAGCAAAGCCACCTGGATGACTGGTTGGGTCAGCCATCCCTCTTAGCTCAACTTCCCTCTGTGGGGAAAACATGAGGCAGGAGTTGACAAAAATAAATTTCTTAAAGCATCATGGTGGCACAGAACTCAGAATGCAGTATTGCAGGCTAACTCTGCTCACTGTCTGGTGTTCGATCCTGGTTGACTCAGCATTCTATCATTCCGAGGTCAGTAAAATGAGGAGCCAGATAGTTGGGGGCCATAGGTTGACTCTGTTAACCATATAGAGGGTTAGCACTATGGAATTTGATATAAATCAAAGTACTATTGCTATTTTAATGGGTGGGATAAAAATCTAATAAAAATCATAAATTTTAGAATAGTATTTCGTGAGTGAAAGAGAAATGCTATTCTACGTTGATCCTTCAGGGATGTCAGGAGTCTTTGCCCTCGGTTTCATGTCCTACAGATATATCGGTTAAGATAACTGACTGTTCCATTAATTACCATGTATGTAAATAAATAGGTTTGTTTTATTCAACTTTAATACTATTCAGTTTATATGCTGGATAGATTGTGAGTGACTTACTATAATATGTAAACAGAACTAAAACAATAGAGAATCAACACTGAATTGAATTGGCATCCTTCAGTCTCAAGAGACTATGGTATCGTGCTATGAAACCGGTAACTGCCACTTCCCATCTTGTTTCAATGCTGTATGCAAAGCTTCCTCTCCAGAGCATGAGGCCTGGGTAATTTAATATGGAGGATAAAATGTTACCCACGCAACAGATCCCCCCTCTCCACATCACTGAAACAGTCTAGTGGAACGGCAGAGCCAATATAATTAGTTCTAGCTGCATCACAGGAGTTACCAGAACGTGATTGTACATAGTCACAAACTGCTTCCGGGACTCCGGCTCTGGATTTTGCCTAGAGGTTGGCTCCTGAAGCCTTTTCCAATTATAGATATAGCCACAAGGCAGTGGAGGGTTGAAATCAGTGTTTCCCTTCTCCTAGAAGATGGTTCTACTGTTTTATCTGCCTTTGGGGCATAAAGCCCTCTTCCACCTTCAAAAGAAGAATCAACATGCACAACAATATAAAAATACTTCATACACCAGGACAATATTAATCAAACATTCCATCTGCAACAGGTATTTACCTCTAAATCCAAGCAATATAGAATCTAACTGAATTCAAGGGAGCCTTCCTTTCCTCATCCTATAGATAGGCAGATGCTACCAGGAGAAATCAGTCCTGAAGATACATTCACAACAATATATGCTTGCAGGAGAACATTCGTTGCTATTTTATCACAAGCTAAATATCTTCTACTTGCTTCTTGATGAAGGAGGTCATCCAATGACAGTTACTTGGTTTTGCCGCCTTTTGGCAGCCCTTTTGGATTGGTTCCTAGTGAACCAATCCCTATGCTGGCTTTTCTAGCCAATCACAATCGAGGATTTGAAGTAGACTATTTTATACAGAACCCCCCTCCCCCCTTGGTTTAGTCCTACGTGGTGACGTAGTCACGCAGGTAGGTGGGGCTTCTTTGGATTCTACTGGACTTGCGCGGTTCATTTTCGCTGGAGACTTCAACCGGTTCGGATCGGATGGGGTTGCTGTCTCTCCCAGCTCTTCTCCATGGAACCACCTGGAAGGGTGACGTCGGCATTTTGCTACCGGCTTAGAGTCTCTCAGGCTGGTGGCCTTGCCGGCTCCCTCCTGGTTTCTCGCCGGGCAGGTCGGGCTGGCTTGGCTGGCCCCGTTCATCTGGATTATTGTTCGGCAAGTCTCGTGCTAACGTAAGTTTCCTTTTTGCTCTTTTTTGATTGGTTTTAGATGTTCTGGGTTTATTTTTAAAAGTTCTTTATTATTTTCTTGTATTTCCCCCCTTTTTGGTTTTGTTTTCGTCGATTTTTATTTTTGTGGTTGTGTCGCTTTGTATTTCTTTCCAATGTTTTCGGGAACGTAAGCTGTCTATGTGCCGGCTATATTGCCCTGCCAGTCAATCTACGGTTAGTCAGGTAAGGACGGGGGCCTGTGAGTTGTGTGGATTGTGGCTGGAAGCCATAGGGGGTCCCCGGTAAAAAAATTTTGCGTAGACTTAGGTCGCCGATTTCAAAATGTTCGGCAACGGCTGGAGGAAGTAGGGGGGTCTTTCCAACGTGTAATTTGGGTGCAACCTGTCTAATTGTGACCTTAAGTTTTCTTCCATTAATAATTCCACTGGGCTTTTGTTGGTTACGGTGCTGGGTATGATATGTTGGAGGGTGAGTAGACAGTTGATTTTATCGCTGGACATCCCGAAGGTCCATTTTCTCTCAACCTCTTTGGTAAACCTGACCATTCTCTCTGTGCCTACCATTTGCTGCCGGGTGGCCGGCGCGGTCAGTGCATGGCTATACCTAGGGAGGCTAAGGTATGATTCAATTGGCTGGCAGTTAATTATGGACCGTTGTCCGACACTAGGACGTCCGGCAATCCATGGGTTGCAAAAAGTTTGTTAAGTTGTTTAATAGACCACCTCGGTTGTCGTAGATGACATTACTACAACCTCCAGCCAATTAAAAGGTATGCCCCCTAGTAGGACCCGCGATTCAATGTGGATCCGAGACTCAGGGTCCTCGTGGGTCTCCCAGTCCCTTATGGGTGCTTGTGGTGGGGAAGGCCTGGTTTTCTGACATTTAGTGCAAGTGGCAACGCCAATATTCGATATCTTTATCTAAAACAGGCCACCAGACATAGTTCTAGCGAGGCTTTTCATTTTTACGACACGCAGGGTGGCCTTCGTGAAAGCATACCCAAACACCCTAGTCTGTAGTTTTAGGAGGGATTACCTACCCGATCACCCCACAATAAACAACCTTTTTGAATTGAGAGTTCAGTTTGTCTGGTCCGGAAAGGTTTAAAAGTTTTTCAGTTTTTTGGTTTTCCGGCAGCCTTTTACTTACCCAGTTTAATATGCGGGCAGTCACTGGGTCCTTTGCGGTAGCTCTGGCAACATCGTTTGCAGATTTTTGGTAGTTTGGAGCATGTTTCTATTTGGCAGGGTTGTCATTGTTGGCGCCGGATATCTTCCTCCGTCGTCGGACAGCGGTGCTCTGCTTAATGCGTCTGCATGGGAGATTTGCTTCCCCGGGTCGATGTGTCAATGTGTAAAGAGTATGTTGCTGCAAGGAATTGACCATCTAGTTCATCGCGGGGATAAAATGTTTTTGGTGTAGGCTTGTTTTCCCACCAGAATTCCTAGCAATGGTTTATGGTCCGTTACAATCAAAAATGTTCTTCCATAGAGGTTATTCGTGAAAATGTTTCACTCCGGCGATGATTGCAAGGCTTTCTCTGTCTAGTTGACTATAGTTTACGTTCTGTTTTAGACAGAGTCTTTGAGTAATAAGTGACAGGTGCCTCTCGTCCCATCTGGCAATTGGTGGCTCAGGTGGCACCGACTCCAAACGGTGAGGCGTCGCAGGTTACCGTCAATGGAAGTGTGTTACTAAAACTGGATAAGAACGGTGTTTGATGTTAATAATTTTTTTATTTTCTGGAATGCTTTTTGCTCTCTATGACCGGCAAGTCCAATTAGTTTTCTTATCCAGCAAACAGTGTAATGGTTCGCGCTATTGTCGCTTTTGTGGGGAAGGAATATGTTATAGAAATTTATTAACCCAAAATGCCTGCAAATTCCGTTTTGTTTTTGGCGTGTGTGCGTCTTTAATGGCTTTGACTTTTTTTTTAGTAGGGTGTATACCCTCTGCCAGTCAAATTAAGTAGCCTAGAAATTCAAACAAGACGATGAGTCATTAAGCAGCATTTTTCTTTTTTAACTTTCAGACCGGATTCTCTAAATTTTGTTAGTACATTTCTTAGTCTTTTTTCTAGTTGGGTCGTATCTTTAGCCGAAATCAGGACGTCGTCAAAATATGGTACGACCCCTTTTATTCCATTTAATAGGCGTTTCCATGAGGCTTTGGAAAACGCCTGGGGCCAACACTCACTCCAAACTGAAGTCTGTTACACTTTGAATGCCCCTTTGTGAGTCACTATTGTCTGTGCCTCGGCCGTTAAGGGGTCTACTGGAAGCTGTTGGTAAGCTTGTGCTAGATGTAGTTTAGCAAAAAATTTTCCTCCCCCGAGTGAGTGTAGCAAATGTTGTACGACTGGTACCGGGTATGCGCTTTGTTGCAGCCGCATGGTTCAGGTAGCCTTGTAGTCTCTGGCAGATGCGTACCGACCTGTCAGGTTTAACCGGTGTTTACTATTGGCGTCTCCCATTTAGCATGGTCAACAGGTTCCAAAAAACCCTTGGTCAATTAATTTATTCAATTGGTTCCTCTATTTTTTGCTTTTAATGGCAAAGGGAACTCGTCTGGCCTTTAATTTTCTAGGGGCCACCTGGGGGTCTAAGCTAAAGGAAATTGGGTCCCCCGATACCTGCCTAGGGAGCCATCGAAAAACGTCCTGGAACTCGTGGATCAGGTTTTCTTCCCAGTTGTGCAGCCACTCGGTCTACTCCGGTCATTCCGATGCCCCAATGGTGCAAACCATTTGATGCCGCAAGAGGCTGGGTCGGTCTCGGTCGACTATTTTCAGAGGCAAGGACTTCGACATTGCTGCTTGTAAGCGACTCAGAAAATGTCCTAGACCTACCACAGGGATTCGATTCCCCTGGTAGTCCTTCAGAGTTAATTTTTGTTCTGGAGGTCTTTTATTTAATATTTGGGACCAGTTGTCTGATTGTGTCCCATGATACCATTGACCAGGGAAAAGACCCTGAATCGACCTCCATCTCACAGGGCTGCCTTCAATTTTTACATGATTTTACCTTTTTTTCCGCTTTCCGTCTGAGCGCTTCCGATAGTGACAGTTTGATGGGTCTTTTTCTCGGTTACTGGCTCGTTTGTTGCGGCTCCCACTTTTCTCTCGCTTTGTTTTCGATTCAGCTTGTGGGGGAGAGTTACTGCGTCTGTTAGGGCTATTATTTTTTTCGGATTCCTACAGACCTTCTGATGTGTCCCCTTTTCTTACAAGCTCTGCAGATGGCATCAAGGAATCTTGAATCGGCTCGAGGGTGGTTTCCTTCCACAACTGGCGCATTCCTGCCAGTTTCTTTTTTCATGCCTTTTTTTGTTGGCGTAAGGTGGTGGACCTCATCGTCTTCCTCTCGCGGATTCTGATGTCTCGTCAAAAATCTTCATGGTGTGTGGTGGTGGGAATTGCTTTTTCCCTCTTGGTTTAGGCTCGTTTCGTCATTGTTCGTGTTCATTTGTTTCATGGTGGCCGCTGACTTTTTCGCAGCTTCTGCAGCTGTGGCTTCTGCGATTGCTTCAGCCACGGTTATGTTGGGTTTATATTTAGCAATTTACTTTGTAAATTAGAATCTTTTAAACCCAATACTACTTGATCTTGGCATGGCTTCATCTAAGTTCAGGAACTCACATGCTCCCCCAGTTTGTCGGAGGGCTGCCACAAAATCAGCGATGGTTTTGCCTTCTTTTTTGGTCCCTTACGGTAGAATTCGTGTCGTTTGATGAGATTTGACACCACTGGTGGCGTAATGAGCCTTCAACATTCGCTGGAGTTCGGGCCAGGTCATTTGCTTTACATCTCTGGGCTTTGCCAAGCCTTGGCCATTTTGTAATATCGTTGGTCCGCAATGCGTTAAGAAGACAGCCCTCTTACGCTGGTCTGAGATCTCTTCCATCTCGTTACTTTCTAAGTACATTTGGAAAGGTCTACGTAGGATTCCAAATCTTCTTCATTGGGGTTGAAGGGTGCGGGCAGTGATTATTTCCGGCCATCGCTGTCAAGCTGGGTTTTCAATTCACTGGCGTGCACAGTCTTCACGTTTTAGGACGATCCCACCTTCGTCACCAGTGTTCCAGTCCAGAAAGCGCGAGGTAGACCGGGTTTCCAACAGTAAAAGTCTTTATTTCAAACAGTTAAGTAAAACGGAACAGTTTGGCTCTTGCGGCGGCAGCCTTTTATATACGGCTTGCCTGCCGGCTTGTCGCCAATGACAGTTACTTGGTTTTGCCGCCCTTTTTGGCCGCTCTTTTGGATTGGTTCCTAGTGAACCAATCCCTATGCTGGCTTTTCTAGCCAATCACAATCGAGGATTTGGAGTAGACTATTTTATACAGAACAGATTTTACTTCCCCAAAGTGGATGACATTACAACAGAAATTACTAGCTTGCAGAAGGTTTGCAGTTTTAGTTCCTAGCATCTCCAATCTAAAGGATTAAAAAAAAGTGTTGTGAAAAATTTCTGCTAGGCAAACACTGCCAGCCAAAGTAAAATATACTGATATATAGGTCTGATGGACAGATGATTAAACAGGGTTGGCAGCTTTGAAAAGATTAAAAAAACTGGAAAAACTTAGTGACTTAAAGCAAATATGGGACAAGTAACATCTCATCCAAACCATACTCAGCTGTCTGAAAAAACTTCTGGTAATCTCTAGTCTCTGAGTCTCTAGTTCACCTTTCTCATTCAAAAAGTGGTGCTTAACTCAGAAACTTGACAGTAAGTTGGGTGACCTATAAATGTAATAAATAAGTTCTTAGGAAGCCCCCTGCAGTGAATGACAGAGTGAGGGGAAGAGATGTGTACCGTGGTAGAAACAAGTGGGGAAAATGAATTAAATTAAAATTAAATTAAAATTCTATTTTCTAAAATCCATGTATAGTTATATTTGGAAATTTGGACACTCCATCTTTCCAACTTTCTTGTTTAGAAAAAGGTCTGGGTGAGAAGTTATAACCATTCTCACTCAATTTCAAATTGATTGCAAAAAATATGACTTCAGCATAAAGTGGTCAATGCCTGGAATGCTCTACCCAACTCCGTTGTTACAGCCTCAAGCCCTCACAGCTTCAGTTTCAAACTGTCTACCATGGACCTCACCCCATTCTTAAGAGGTCCTTAAAGGGGGCATGCATAAGCACACCAGCGTGCCTATGGTCCCTGTCTTACTGTCCCCATTTACCTGTATTTACTTCCTTGGTTCATGTTTATGTTCATACCTATACTTGTTATCTTGTACATGTTGGACAAACAAATAAATAAATAAAAATAAAATAAAATTGTTATAAACAGAAAAGCAATGCATTATTCAAGCCATCTACACAGAATATTGTCACTTCTATTTTTAATAAATATCAATATTATTAATAATGACTATTAACCAGTTATTCCACTAACAAAGACTGTTCTACCCATGGAAGTGATCCTTCTTAATTTCACATTCCAACATAAACCAACATAGATCTGATGACATCTGAATAGAGATGAATGGAAGAAAAGCAATGAAAAGTTCTGGATTCATATAACTTTTGATATATATTTATACATAATTTATATTATATAGCCAGTGCAGAAAGTTTCCCCACAAAATCACAATATCTGGTTACGTTACCTAAGGCTGGAATATGTTCAGTCTCTCACAGATCTTATGTCATGGTTTGGTACAGCACCAAAATAGGACAGGCACAGACATCAACGGATAATTTGGACTGCAGAAAAAAACAATTGCAACCAGCTTGCCTTCTATTGAGAACTTGTATACTGCAGAATCAGAAGAAGGGCTGAAAAAATATCTTCAGATCCCTCACATCTTGAGGATAAACTGTTTCATCTCCTCCCCTCAGGATTTCACTATAGTGCATTGTATGCCAAAACAACTACACACAAAGACAGATTTTTTTTTGCCATCTCTCTGCTGAATACCCAATTCCCACAGCACTGTCTTAGGCCTAAAGATATTTACCCATGTAGTAGGCAGTATTGGTGTTATCCTTCTCATCTTTCCTATTATATACTCCTATTGGTATCTTATGACTATCACGTTGTTGGTTGTATCTTATGATTTAAGATTGTATCTTAATGATTTATGATTAATCATTCTGTTGCTTGTATGTACACTGAGAGTTTATGCACAAGAGACAAATTCCTTTGTGTCAAATCACACTTGGACAATAAAGAATATTTTATATATTCTATATTCTATATTTTCTATATTCTAATTACCAGTTTTCAGTAATTGTGGTTTCAGGTAAATTATATGTTTGAAGGTAGTTTGTTCTCACTTGAACTCCTGTAAAAAATGATATTGACAGAATGCCTAATTAATCATTAAAATTAGAGGGAAAAATATTCTGTCTTTCAGTTTTGAACATGAGATCAATATTATGGACTCAATCACCATTCTGAATTTCCAGGTTTGGCCAAGCCAACAACCAGCTTACAGTAATCAACTTTTTGCTTTACATGATTGTTTTTCCACTGATATACCTGATTCACTGAAGCTTTTTTATTCTGGAAATGCATGTTAAAAATTTTTAAAAAAGAAATTGTTTGGGCTAGAAAATATAAAGACTGCTCAAAAAATGGAAATTAGAAACAGAATTTACCTCATATTTTTAAAATGGACATGCCACTGCTTCTGCTGTTGTGTTGCTGCTGCTGTTGTAATTAACATGTGCTTCAGTTTTGGAATTTATGAATTCTAACAAATTCCAAAAGGTATTTTTATCATATATTTTATCAATCTTCTCAAAAACCAAAGTCGTACAAATAGGTTTATGCTTTTTCTTAATACCTCCACTCTTATAATACTTTAATCTTTTTTGTTCAGACCACCAGCATTCTCAAAATAATTAGATCTTTTCTTTTTTGAAAGCAAAACACAATGAACCCTAGAATAAAAAAACCCATAAATGTATGGGAACAGCTGCTCACTATGAAATATACAAGAGCAAAAACCTATTCCATCCACATTATTCCACAATGATTCTTCTGATTCCAAATCACATTGTTTCTCAGCACATAGGATACTCAACATTTCTTCTCTTTCTTTCTCTTTTTCTTTCCTTTCTTTCCCTTCTTTTTCTTTCTCCAGAAAAAAGTAAAGGAATCAACAGGCCTAACCTATGTTCAGATTACATTAATGAGTACATCATTTCCAAAGCATTGCATAGGTTTTAGCCATACTTCTATCACTGATATAATAGGATTTGTATGGCTAAAAGTCTGTATAGTGCTTTCAAAATTTACCCTCAAGGCCTGACATGAATTCAAAAAAATCCTAGTTTTTGAGTTAATACCAAAAGATGATACTGGATGGATTTAGATGCTCATTAGTTAGCACTTTGCTAATTAAAACCCAGCTTACTGAGCATTTTATGTTTTGGGGGGAAAGGAGTGGAGGGGGGGTTAGGCATAATATATATGTAAGCTGAACAGCTATTTATGACAGAATAGTGGCTGGTGAGAGCAGGCAACTCTAATTTTCATAACATTTTTATTGCAGACCACACATTAAACCCAAGACAATGAGAATGGGGTTGCATATATTTCTTCCTGAATATTTCTAAGAAGTCATCCTGCTGCTAATGGCAAGTTGCTTATTGATAGTGTGTGTAATATACCCATGGGGTTGTGCCTCCCCCCCCTTTGCATGATTAGTGTCCATGAAGAGCCACAAAGCTGCATAGTTTGAGGAATATTAAGTATGAACTGATGATAGGGAAACGTCATGTTTAATCAGCATGGCTAAGGACACAGGCTTTCTGAGATGAGTGAAAAGAAAAAGATTCATAAATCAATTGGATGGCAAGCTATCCACAATTGTTTCCTTTCACCCTACAGGATTTACAGATGGTTTCATTTCCATATGCAAAAACTTTCTGTCTTTCTTCCCTCTGAGGAAATTCTAATCAGAAATGTTAATGTCACGCATAAGCCTCCAGTCTCTCCTGAATGCACTGAATATAGTACAAGAGACATCAAGTAAACAGATTCAAGATGCATATTATAGGAAATTAATCTATCTTTTTGCCTGGATATAAAAAAGCTGCAATGCCTCAAACATGCTACCTTACTGAGAAGATCCTGGCACACCTCAGACACCCAATATTTTAGAAACAAGCAAACATCTAAATGCAGAATGTAGGAATATGGGAACATACCTGACCTATAGGTCTGAAAACAAACATTGCAGCAATCTTGCTGAATCCAAACAAACTCAACATACCTAAGTAAAAGTGTATCAACAGAATCCTTTGGAAGTCCAAGGGATTATCTTCAGTTTAAAACAGTTTAAAACCTGATGCACAAGAAGCTGTCTAGATTTAACACTAGATGTTTAATAAACAGTTGTGTCTATTAAAAGTTATGCAAAGAAAGTAAACCATGTTTATCTTTGGGGTGGTCCCCCTATCAACACTTTTACACATTGAAAAACAGGCAGACCTTGGTGCTCAACATTAGAGAAATAACACATGAAATTGAGATTTTGAAGGACTATCATGTAGCAACATTGTATCAGAGATGTAAATAAATGGGGACAATTGACCAGTGATTTATTGGTGTTTAAACTCTGCCTTCTACTATATCCTTTCCATTGTTGAAAGACATATCCATCTGGTTCAGTTCCAAGTGAGGAGAAAGACACTGAAAACATGGAGGCTGTTTAAAAAGAGGGTTTATTAATGGACAGGACCACATGGGTTTGAAGTCCTGGGCAGCTGACCATATGGAGTTGAGAGAGAGAGGTATTTATACCCTCTCTTGGGCCTTTCCCTGGAGCTTCCTGTTCCTGTCCAAGAAATGTATTCTATCAGAGTCCCAGGAGGCTATGCAGGGGTCATAATTAACTTTTTAGGTTGACTGAATTAAGTTTGATTGAAGCCCGGACTTTCTGAGATGATGTAATGAGAAGGCTTGTGTCCTGAAAAGGGTGTTGGGCCATTAATGGCTTTCCTGGTTTGGATCTTGAATGAGGGCTAATCCTATCATTCTACCTAATTCAGCCTTTGTTCAAAATATCCTGTCTTGAATGGATTACCAAATCTTTATTTCTAGAAGTTGCCCTCAGCTTAGTATCTGCTTGGGGGCAGGGAAGTGTGGCTCTGAGTTTCTGTTTCTTTAAGATTTATTTTTCTCTTTTAGGGAAAATATAATATTCTGCCTTTTAAAATATTTCTCAAAGTATTTCATTCTTCTAGGAGAGGAGTGGGTGCTAATTTTGTATACCATGTATTTGTAAATAATGAAGTATTCTAAAATGCTAATGATTCTTAAATTAAAAAGCTAAAGATTTGCAGAGGGAGCCAGTATTGTCCCAAAACACTTCCATGTGACTGGCATGACTATATGCTGAGGTTGCATAGAACATTGTTACCTTCCCACCAAACTGGTACCTATTTATCTACTTGCATTTGCAAGTTTTGGAACTGCAAGGCTGGCAGGAGTTGAGAAAAGAATGGGGGCTTACCATGTCATGCAGTATTTAGGTTTCAAACTGCCAACCTTCCCTTTCAAAAAAGAACTAGATAAGCACTGTGCTCGGCAAAATTCTCTTGGCTCAAAATCAGATTATTAAAAAATTAGGATCACTGAATTATATTGGACATTGTTGTCAAGTGCTACATGTGTCTGGAACTTTTAAGCTAAACAAGATTATTTTCAAGAGGAAGAGGAAGAGAGAACTATATATTTTACTGTATTTTAAATAATTGTGATCTTCGTATAATTAACATGGATTGTGCATGTAGGGCTTGAAGAGGTGTATATGCTTTTCAGTGAAGCATATGGACATCAAAATTATCACTGTTCCATTGAGAACAGTAGTCTAAATGATATCTCCTGGACCAAGGCCAAGCTTAGATCTCTATTAAATGTTAATGACATCCACCTGACGAACAGGAGAACCTAGAGAAAACAAGATGTTATTTTCCAAAATTCATTACCAGTATCACCATTTTCTTACTATATCAAATTAAAATGCAATACTTATAACAAGTGAAATAAGTTATTAATCATCTCACTAGCCTGGAATATTATTCTGGATTTAAAAAGAACATTAACAATACAAAGGAAATAATTAAGTTCCATAGAGTCTATCTAATTCAGTTATGATGAATAAACCATTTAAATGGTTTTCATTATCTGCATTTCAAGTAGGCATTTGAAAAAGCAATATAAACCTTCATCTTTAGTAGCTTTGATATAGATCAGTGTTTCTCAATTTTAGCCACTTTAAGAATAGAATAGAATAGAATAGAATAGAATAGAATTTTTTTCATTGGCCAAGTTGTGAGTGGCCACCCAAGAATTTGTCCCTCTAGTGCAAATGCTTCTCAGTGTACATAAAAGAACAAGATACATTCATCAAGAGTCAAGAATCATACAGTACAACACTTAATAGTCATAGGCGTACAATAAACAATCAAATCATATAGGAAACAGTCAATATAAAGGGCCTGTCACATAGCCGACAGATGCAAAATGTATGTCAAAAAGGACACAGCAGACAAGAAAATTTTACCATCCGTTGTTATCCGCTCTCAAAAGTGCCCCAAACTTGCATAAGCAGAGCGGACGAACCAACAGAAAGGAACGGACGGGGAGAGGACGTAGTGAGGATATAAAGCGGCATGCTCCATGGAAGCCTTAGCGACTTGAAGGGATTGAAGCGGATGGAAGCGGATGGCACATCCGCAGGGCTTCCGGGGAGCACACCGAAGCGGATGCGGCAACGGGAAGGAACGGGATGCAGAGTGGATGCCTAGCGGATGAAGCAGATGCATCACGGACCTAGCGGATGCCTAGCGGATGCAAAAGTGTTCACTGCGCATGCAGGTCACCTTCAGAGGAAAGACCTGCTGCCAGACACAGCTCCAGCCAACAACCATGGGGAAGAAGAGAAAGCCTGTGCCATCTGCTGCCAGCCTGGCAAGAAGGACAGGGCCCCATCCACCCCCTGGCCCTGACTCTGCTTTCTGCTGGGGCTTCTGCTGCTCGGGCTGACTCTTCTGGTGCATGGGGCTCTGCGGGCGCTACTCCTGGTGCCTGGGCTTCTGCTGGTGCTTACTCTGCTGGCGCTGCTCCTGGTGCTGGTGTTTCTGCTGTGCTTACTCTGCGGGCCACTGCTTCTGGTCCTCCTGGTCCTGCTGGGTGCTGCTGGTGCTACTGGTGCTCCTGGTCCTGCTGGTGCTGCTGGTGCTGCCTGGTGTTACTCTGCTGCTGCTGATCCTGGTGCTGCTTGGTGCTGCTGGTGCTTACTCTCCTGCTGATGATCCTGGTCCTGCTGGTGCTGCTGGGGCTCCTGGTCTGCTTGGTCCTGTTTTTGCTGCTACTGTTGTTGTTGCTCGCTTGCTGGTGGTGGTGGTTGGTGGAGCAGTCCCTAGAACCTCGAAACCCCTCTTGAGGAGGGCCCAGATGGCCCTGCCAGAGGGAGGAAGAGGCATACATGAGAACAGGAGAGGCAGGCAATACTCCATCGAAGAGGAAACATGAGGATGAGGTGTTTTCGAATGGCTGAGGGAGAATGAGTACCTATGGCGGAAGGGAACAGGCCTCTATCGAGAACACCAAGCGGAAGCAGCTGCTTGGAGAG
>BHFT01044903.1:0-41639 GCA_004320025.1 Laticauda laticaudata
AAATTTTCTGTTTCCTTCTCCCTATCCCTTTTTTCTTTCTACTCTTTCATGTATGTATGTGTTGTCGAGTTGTTGTTTTTAGTTGTAAAATTAATAAAATTTGTTTTTGTTTTTTTAAAAAAAGAAAATTATCGGTAGATTTTTACTCCAAAAGCATTTTATTAAAATAAATTTGATAAAAATTAAAAAAAAAAAAATTAAATTTTAAAAATTCCATTTTTTTTATTTTAAAAAAAATCATTGATTTTTATCCACCCTGGATTGTTGTTATGGTAACACTGCACAGATTCATTTACTGTGAGGAACTGAACAGATGTTCTACTACAGGGAATATAAGATATTTATCATAGTCAACAAGCATTCCATTTGTAACTCTACTTAATTAAATGTTATACTAGTGTAAACATTAATACTGTTTCATTTAAGAGGTTTAGTGCATTGGTACATTGATATTCAACTAGTATAATAGGGATACCCAACTTTTTTCTAGATCTTGTAGCTGACACTATGAATATGCTAGGTCTTGGTTATTTAGTTAAACTATACAGGTGTATTTTTAGTGAATGTAAACACATATAGGTTCAACAAAATTCACAACAATACACACAACTGGAAATAATTGAATTCTAGTTCCAGCAGGGACAATTTTTCCCATTGTAAAAACAGGTGTTTTTTTTGTTTTGTTTTGCTTTAACTATATGTTCAGAATGGTGAGTTACAATTTCTTCCTGATGAATCTGACCTCCTTAAAAAAGACAATTTTTTTTCACAGTATTTATTGGAAAAATGAGGGAGCTGGTCTGCAGACCTGAAATTAATCTGAAGCTTGAGAAAATAAAAATATTTAATCTTTAACTGATGTATTTAAACAAATTCCAATTGGAAAACTGGCTAGTAATGGATTGATGTAACAGTACTAGCAGTACTGTTACATCAGTAATATCATATAGTATTAAAAATAATACTGTTGGCCACTAGCAATAATAGCATGATAGGGTCAAGAATTAGCCACTGGTTTCCCTGTAGTAGTGTCAGTTTATAAATTGTTCAATACTGATATGAATAAAAAGATTTGTTAGAGGGAACTTCTGGTGGCATTCTTGTCGACAGATCAGAGACTGCGATCATGCACAGCTTTGATCCATGCTTACCCTGTTGGAAGGGTCTTTAAAGAACCAGATCCATCTGACCCACCTTGTAGGGGTGGGGGAAGAGGGAGAGACCATCAGCTGGATTGAGGGGAGCCGCATCTCCCCTCCCTGGTTTGGTAAACTCCTAGAAGACAGGAAGAAGCGGCAGTCTTTAATGTCTGCCCTGAAGACGGGAAGCTGCCAGGACACAAGTTTTGTACTGGAGAGTGAAAGTGGTGAGTGGCGTGTAACTGGATAAAAGACTTTGAACATTCTTTTTGAAAACCCCAAAAAAGTGGAAAGGAGGCCTCATTTGGAAGAGTGGTAGCGGCGAACAAGAAATAAGAGGAAAGCATAAGGTAAAGAAAAAATGGGGAAAAAAAAGAATTATATAGCATTAGAGACTAAATTTGGAACAACATACAGAATTGGACATTAATCAAGCATTACATAAAATGCTGCACTTACTTGGAATTGATACAATTTAATAATACTACGGAAAAGTGATTTAAAATAAAAGAATTCTAAGAAGAAAGTGATATAGAGCACCACCTAAAGGTTAAAGATTTCCTTCTTTTATGTTTCTATGGAAAATTATTGGTTGTATAAACAAGATCCTGGGAAGCTTATAAAAAAGAAGGGATCACAATAAAATATAAAAGAATGCAATACTTTGGGATTGTTGGAGGTTGATTGTGACAAGAAAACAGAAGAAAGAAAGTGAGATAAACTGAGACTTTTGACAAGGACCATAAGAGAAAAACTTGACCTTTAATAAAATAAAGAATAACTTAATAAACCAAAGAAATAGAAGAAATAAACAAAGAATTTAAGTCGGAGCTCCAAACTGAGAGAGATGTTTAAAGAAAAAGTGAGACTGGTGGAGATAATGCTGAGGAAAGTAATGGCGCCACAACTCGCAAAAGAACAAAGGAAGCTCAGAGAGGACAAATTAAAAGAGGAAAATAACAGCCTTGATGAATATGAAGAACAAGGACCATTGTCAGAAGACATAAAAGGACTTAGAAAAGAGACAGCAAATAAAAGATAAGACACCCAAGATCAAGAAAAAGAAGAAGGGAATATATAAGAAGAAACTCCAAAAAAGAGAACTGGAAAAGGGGGAGGGACATGGCTGACAGGCAGAGGGAAATAAAAATAAAACCAGAAGGAAAAAAGAAGAAAGATTGGGGAAGTTTAGAAAAGGGAAACCTAGCCAAAATTAAAAGGAATGATAAAGTTATGAGATTTAGAATAAGGGTTAAGAATTGTACAAGGGGGATACCACATAGGAATGTATATTGGCATTTAGTTTAAAACTTGCTGGAAATTATTTTAGGATTATATAACTATATATATATAACTATATGAATTATGTTGTTATGAACCCTTATATTGGAGGATCAAAGCAGGGGAATGGAAATGTATAAAAATATATAGATAAATTTTGGATAAGTGGTAAGGAAGAAAAAATATGATTAATTATTAAATTATTAAATATAATTATTAAAGTATTATTAAGAAAAGTGAAATGTATTAAAATATATAAATTTTGGCTAAGTAGAGAAAAAATACGATTATTAATGATTAAAAGAAAAGTGAAGATGAAATGAGATACATTAGGAAGTCATTCTAGCGATTTTTTTGGGGGGGGGAAATACCTTAAAATATATATGCTTTAAAATATACAGTTGATTATTTAATGTTAATATGTCTAAAGTTGGGGAATGAATTATTAAATTAGATAGATTGAGGGGATATACCCTGTGGATCCTAAATGTATTAGTTTTGTTTTATTTTTGCTTTTTTTAGATTGTTTATTATATAATTGGCTTAGGGAAAATTAAGGATAAGAATGATGAGTAATGTTAACTAAAATAGGTGGTAAGCTAAAAACGGAAATAATAGGGGATAAAGAACTGGGAATCTATATCTGGATGAAATGATATTGATATTGAATTAATGAATTGAGATATGAAATTTATTTAAAGTTAAGTGAAATGGATAATGATATGAGACAATATTATATAAGATTGGTGGAAATGAAAGTATGATTATGTACAAGTGTTATAATTTGGAAACACGTTGCCCACATAGATGTGTAAAAATTAAAAACTTTTTGGAAAAAACAAGATTTGTTAGAGGCGATGTCTATCGGTTTTAAGAATTCATCTAGAACTGCCATCATGTGATGTATTATGACTTTTTTCCCTTCACAGAGCTGGGGTGGGTGTGGCCCATGGGCTGCAGTTTGACACCCCTGATCTAGAGTGACAATGTAAGATTTGAATGAGATTTGAATTAAAAGAAATATATATTTAAGCCACATGTGAAGAAGTAATTTCATTACTAATAGAATTGATCAATAAGTTGATATTAACCATGGATACTGTTGGCATATCTGTCACCAAAATATTATCACCTTGGGCTAAATTACTGTATAAAGGAACATTTGAAAGAACAAAATGTACTCATTCATATTCAAGAATTTAGTTTTACAGTTGAAATTTGAAGAGCTTAATCAAATATTGCTCCTTAAAATATTAATCCTATACTATAATAGAATCTTTTGAAATGTCTGCTTCTGCTTGCAACTTTTAAATAATCATGCATGCATTATGGGGTATTTAATTTTTAAATTTCTGAATAATGTGATCTTTTATAGCATTTCTGTTGGTAGCATAAAGAATAAAATCTTTTTTTTAAATTAACACGCTCTTCTATATTCAGACTCAGGCAATCTTAAAGTAAAGGTATGCCATTTATTTTCTGCATAATTATCCAATACTGAAATAGTTTTTCTCAATCTTTTGGGAATACTACTACTTAGTTCAAGAGGGTTTGTTCCTATATAATTATGGAGAAAACTACAGCCCTTTACCTGCTAGATACTACTTTTAGTTTCAATCGATCATTTGGAAAACAAAGAGAAATATATGCAATTACTGAGCCTATTGTTAAACTGCAATGGACCCTTGGTTTCTTTGTGTTCAGAATATTTCAATCGTTACATAAAAAAGCCATGTTCTCTATACAAACAGACTAGTCCTTTATGTGCTGGAAAGCAGCCCATTTAAAATTTGAGGCCTCCAAGATGTAATACTAGGAGAATAATATATCTTTCATTTGTTCCATATTGCAAACTATAAAATGTATCCAAAATGAAAGTTTTTTTGAAATGTCTAGAACTTTTCCTCTTTATAATCAAATTATAAAGTATTCCATGTTGCTATAGTTCGACCAAAAACAGAAAAAGATGGCTATTATGGTTCTCCAAGATTTATTTATTTATTTAGTCAAACATGCATTTGATAATATATAAGTATAAACATTATTATTAATACATGAAATAGATACAAATAAAAGGGAACATTAAGACAGGGATGGTTAGGCACGTTGGTGCGCTTATGCATGTCCTTACAGACCTCTTAGGAATGGGGTGAGGTCAACAGTAGACAGTCTGAGGTTAAAGTGTTTGGGGTTAGTGGAAGANCAGCTGCCTAGATTGAATGGTAGCAGCTAGGATTGACCCAAGACCATTTTCAGATGACTGGACACTCCTAGGAAGAGGAATCCTGGAGGTTGCAATTCTTGACAGGAGCGGTGGGAGAACCTGGTCTCCATCTTTCAACTGTTTTTTTTTTTTAAAGGATGCCTTGGCTTTTAACTGCAAGTTTTAAAGTTTTTTTCTCTTATTTAGATTCCTAATTTTGAAAGTTAACTGATTAGTTGAAAGCTGATTTGCTATAAACCCAGGGGTATCAAACCTGATCGCATCACGTGCCAGTATTGTGATGTATCAGAATGTTTTTTGCCTTTGTGGAGGTGGGGTAGGTGAGGCCTGTGTGGGACGTATCTGGCCCACAGGCTGCCAGTTTGACAGGCTTGCTCTTTTATTTTAAGGTCAACTTTTGTTTCTTTACTGTTTTTTCCCCCTTTTTGCTGCGAACTATTTTCACTTTCCATATTGCAGCCCAGGGCATTATATATAAAACCAGAAAACAACTGATAAGAAATTTTGTATTTTAATTTATAGAGAGACTGTCTCAACCATGGATGTGGTGGAGATATTTGCAACAGAGGTTTAGGATTTTGGAAGATGCGGTAACATTGAGAAAGGCCCCAATAAAAATTTTAAAGGAAAGTTTTATTATTAAGGACCAAAGAAGATATTTGATCCTGGATGGATCAGAGATCATGACTATGGTAATTTGATTACAGATAAGCTGCTGTAGACTTTCTATGAGCTAAAACAATAACAGATTGTTAACAAAGGGCTTTGAAGTTTAACTTTGCTAGTGACTTACCTGTTAACTAGTTTTGTTTTCTCATATAGTATATAGAGGACAGGCCAAGTTGACTGTAAATAGATGTAGACATTTATAAATTGTTGGCCTGCTTTGCAAGGGGTAGAAACCAACATTGTTGCATTATATTTATCAGTAATCAACTGGGGCAATAATATATGTATACGTGTTTCTGTTTTTTGTCCTTTTTAATGCAAATTTTGCAAAGGTATTAGGCAGTTGTGCAAAAATGCTGTAAATTAAGAATGCTTTCAGAAATAGAAGTCTTAATAGGTTATTTTTATCAATTAACAAAATTGATACTTATCCATCATGCCATACCATTAGGGAATTTTAATTATTCTGCAGCAGGACAACAGCCCCAAAACATACAATCAATGTCATTCAGAACTATCTTTAGTGTAAAAAATTTCTGTAAGATGGATTCTATTGATTAATCCAAGAACAATCAGCGTTCAGGAAAATACTACTTTTCACTGCTTAAAGTAGATTGCTGAATGACAGCAGCAGCTCGAGAAGACAAGCTGAGGCATAAAAAGCTGTTAAGAAGAAGAAGTTGGATACGGCGGCTAAAATAAGTTCAGTAGTTAGTGAATTAAGAAAAAATTGAAGGAAACACAAATTAGAAATAATGCTTGAGGGAAATGGCATAAAGGAAATTATCTAGAAGAGACTTCTGACAAAATTTTATAAATGAAGAGCTATATACAGGAACAAATGTTGAAAAGTTTGCCAAGCCAAAATGGTTCAAAGAAGTAGGATATAACGAGGTTTTGGCACTTTATTAGATCATTATTATTAATCGTGATGTGTAAGTAAGCCCATAGTTTGCAAGCTATGGTTGCAGATATGCTAATCCCAAATTACATTGTGAATAATACTATATGGGACTTCTGACTATGCTTCTGGTGGCGTCGGAGGTGAGGACCGCAAGCTCTGCGGCCCCACTCAGCTTTCCCTGTCGGAGGACTCCAAAAGGAGTCATAGCCACCCTGAAGGAGTGGTGAAGTAAAGAGGGCACCTTGCAGGTTGAGGAGAGCCACATCTCCTCCCTGGTTTGGAAAATCCTCCTCATTCGAAGACGAGGAGCAATACTTAGAGGACTTTTCAATGAAATGACTTTGCTGTTCCAAAGTATTGAAACATCAATGAATTGTATAGACGAGAAAATGAAAACATCCTGCAAAGAACAATGAATAAAGACCAAACTGCCCATGAACTGTTGGAAACAACAGAAAGATTGGATGAAATTGACTACTTAAGCCAGCAAACTGACTACAAACAGGGAAAAATATGGATCAGAAAAACCAGCAAATGAAGCAAAAACTCGATGAAGAGAAAGACCAGACAAATGGCAAACAAAAGTAGCTGAAAGAACAGATGAAGTGGTGACATCAACAAATAAATCAAGGACTGGAGCAAAAGAATAGGATTGACAAACCAGCCAATAAAGGAAGAAAATACAAAGAAAACAAAGCAGATAAATCAACAATTGGATGGACAGGAACATATATTTGATAAGGAGATTGAGACATGGTCATTTGGAATAATTCCCAGCATTATACTGGGAGAAATGCTGAGATTGAATAAGAAAGATAGAGATAAAGATCAAAATAAAGATGAGGATGTGGAAGGAGAGTAAAAAAATGGATAAAAATTGAAGCACTAATGAGAACAAGAGATGATGGATAGAAAGAATTGCCTTTTAAATACGAAGGTAGTTTGTAAGCTAATAGAGGCAGAAATAAAATTGATAGGGGAAATATTAGAATGTATATATTTATAGACTAAACAAAAATAATAGAAAGATTAGAGGTTTATAGATGTTAGGCATTGTTTGTTTAAATAATATTATAAGTTTGATAAAAGTGATAAAGATTACCAATATTGTTATTGTAATTTGGATTAATATGAATGATACCCAGAATCAACACTGTCCACATGTTGTATATTTAAATATATATATATAGATGTATATTTAAACAAAATACTATATGCAAACCACAGGTGGGATTCAGCTGGTTCTCACCGGTTCATCTGAACCGTTAGTTAAGTATTTATGCAATTCAGAGAACCGGTTAAAAGTGCTAGAGAGGGTTTTTTTTCTCTCTCTCTCCCTTCTATTAATAGCTCCGGGCGGACAGCCAAGAACCACTTAACAGTTGCAAATGGAATGCAGCCAACACACACTGAATCAAGTCAATAAACAACAGAGACTGACAGGATTGGGGCAGAGAAATCCATCAATCATTCATCTAGGATTGGGATTAACCTCTTCCCTTCAGGAAGAAGGACAAGATTACAAACATTTTCATTATAAAGAGTGTTAAGTAACACTTCTGTGATCAGCTGACACTCCCTGAAGTTCCCCAAGTCCTTTTATCGCTGCTGCATTGTTGGCTACTTCCTGGGGGAAAAGATACAGGAGGGACAATGATGTAGCTTGATCATACAGGTTGTGAATTTAATGCATGTGTGGTCCAGCCAGCTGTATTGCTTCTGCTGTGAAGCACCCAATTTAGAATATAGAGAACACAGAATAATAGAGTTGATGGCATTAATGGCTTTTGGCAGCATGCCCAGACTTTCAATAGCATGAGTTAGTTTCTTAGTTTCCCTCTCAGCTGCTGCATTTGCTTTGGGATTGACTTTTTTAAAAAGGGGAATGACTATTTTAAGTTTTCTTTATTGTTTTAGTGGTTCCTGACATTGAACTTTCAGGGTATACTTCCCTCACTCTTTTTGAAAGCTCTAATGATGGAGCACTCACAACTTTTGAAGACAAGCTATTTCATTTGTTAAATGGCCTCACTCTTAGGAAATTTCTCCTTTGTCCTAGGTTGCTTCTCTCTTTGGTTAGTTTCCATCCATTGTTTCTTACTGTGCCTTTTGGTGCTTTGGAAAATAGATTGACTCCCTACAGTGGTGCAGTGGTTAGAATGCAAGAATTGCAGGCTACTTCTGCTGATCACCGGATGCCAGCAGTTTGGCAGTTCAGGTCTCATTGGCTCAAGATTGTTGACTCAGCATTCTACCCTTCCAATGTCAGTAAAATGAGGACCCAGATTGCTGGGGGCATTATGCTGACTCTGTAAACCACATAGAGAGGGCTGTAAAGCACTGTGAAGTGGTATATAAATCCAAATGCTATTGCTAAGTGCTATTGCTATTTTTGTAGGAGCCCCTCAAATTTCCTGACAGATCAATGTAATAACTTGCCTCCAGAAGTTGTAAATGCTCCAACACTGGAAGTTTTTAAGAGATTGGATAACCATTTGTCAGAAGTGGTATAGGATTTCCTGCCTAAGCAGGGGGTTGGACTAGAAGACCTCCAAGGTCCTTTCCAACTCTGTTATTTTATTCTATTCTAAATATTGGAATTTTATTGAGCTATTTTATTGTGAGGTGGACTAAGGAGAAATTTCCTAAGGATGACATCAATCAAGTTGGCCATGCCCACCCAGTCACATGACTACCTAGCCATGTCCACCCAGTCATCAAGCCAGAGTATCGGTTGTTAAATTATTTGAATCCCACCAGTGATGCAAACTCATTTCTAATAATTTATGGCTTTTTGTTTATAGTTTAGTGTACATGTCAGGCCCATTTAGCTTATTCTACAAATCATTTTTAAAAAATTTAACACAGTGTAAAATCCTAATCACTAAGCAGAGATATAAAATGCAGGAATCTGAAGAAATTATGGAAATGATATGTAATGCGACTGGAGTTGTACTCTGCTGGAAAATGGAAAGGCATTTGCACAGGCAAGCACAAGGTACAGAGACTGTTGGCCAACCAAAAATGAGCATGCAAAAGTTTTTTACCTTGAGATCAGTAGTGGGATTCAGTCAGTTCGCACTGGTCTACTAGAACCGATTAATTGTATGAGCAGTTCAGTGAACAGGCAAAATTGCCTCAGCCTGGTCCTGCCACCTGGCCTTCCTTGCCTGCCCCCCCACCCCTCCCCTCCTGAGGGTTCCCCGCTGAGAAAACTTGCCTAAAAATTCCCAGAAAGACCAATTCCACACTGGCTCCCTCTCTCTGCAAAGCGAGAGAGCCCAGAATGGGGTAGGTGAAGTCACAAAGGACTCTGCCCAGAGATCGATGATGCTCAAGCCAAGAGAATTCCCATTGGTGCTGCCGCTGTTTCTGCCCCTTCCCACCTCCAAAGTCTGATATAAATGCTTCTTCCCTCCAATGCAGAAACACAGATTCCTTCTCTGGGGCTGGAAGCATCTGGCCAGGACACACACACATACACATTTCATTTCACAGAGGAAGATTCTGCTGAAGGAACAGTTGCTGCACTGGATGACAAGGGGGGGAGGGGAAGCTCCACAGCCAGCAAGGACTTGGGGCGGGGGGTCACAGACACCACCCAATCTGAAGGGAAGCTAAATCAGGAAGAGGCAAAGAGGATCTCCTAGCCCTCCTCCTTCCTTCCGGAGGGAATCCTCCATTCGGCTCTCAGGAAAGGCGCAGCTTTGCTTCACGGGAGAAAAACACAATTTCCTTCCTTGAAACATGTGTCTCTCTTGCTCAGAACATCTGTGTGAACCAGCTCCTTCCAATTCTCTGCCCCTCAACCCCAAATGTGAAGGAACGATCCCTATTTCTGTGGGTGAGGAAGAAATTCTGCCAGTGCAGATGGAGAGTGGAATTGTAATGAGCTTTTTTCCACCAGGAATTTGCCTATTTCGGCTGTGGAACAAGAAGCTCTCCTAAAACAAAAGGCTCCTTTTTATTAATTGTTATTAAGATTATCATGGCATAAAATAAAAAATAAAGGTAATAAAGAAATAGGAAGGGTAAAGAAAGGGGAAAGAGAAGGGTGAAATAAAGGGGAAAAGAAAAAAGGAATGGAGTGGAATGGTATGGTATGGCTCAAAAGTCAAAAGTCCATGAAAAAGGCTTATTTCTCCCAATTCAGAACCTCTGATTCCTCCTCTGGGATTGGAAGCATCTGGCCAGTCCTTCCAAGGATTCACTGTAGCAGCCTAGCAAAGGAGGCCCCTAGCACTGCTCCCATGAGCAAGAGAGGTGCCCATTGCAGCTGCATCGCTCTCCAGTCATCTGGGCTTTTACATCTGAAACTGAAAACACCCGACCGCAGCCACCGAGGAAGTCTTCAGATCCGCCAAGTTAAGCCCCACAAAATAATAGTCTGTTTCTACTGAAGAGACTGGCTTTTAGTTATTTTTGTATTCTGTAAAACCGAGGATAAGCATTGAAGAAAGAAGAGCAATAAGGGCATGTATATCTGTAGTGTATCCAACAATGAATTTATTCAGTGAGGCAATGACTAATTTTGTTAGACTGGTTTTACTAATTATTTAGAATTTTGTGTTATTAGCCTTTTGTATTAAACCAATTTGATGTGGATTTCTATGTCTCTTTCCCCTATATATTCCATTTTATAGAGAGAGCTTTGGCTTCAGTGATTTAATAAGGGAACTTTTCATTAAAAAGACTGCAGTTGCACAGCTGCCTTACAGGATTGGCTCAAAATTGCATTTCCGGATTTTGAGTAGAAGAATCCAACCTACCTTCCTTTTTATTTTATAGAACTGAACTGAAAATTGTGAGATTGTTTGGCACTGGAATTATCATAACATTTCCTTTTCCCTAATGAAGATTGTCTGACTGAACAATGGATGAAAAAATGTCAGGCCCGAAGAACCAAGAATGATATGTGGAGTTATCCTGAGTAGTTCCTTTGTTATTCACTTACAAACCAACATTTACCAGACTAAAGCAATTATCTGTAATAACTATAAATAGACTATATCTAAGGAGAGTTGCTCTCTTTTTACCCACCAGACATTCCAAGTTACACTGTCTCTTTGCTCTTTGGGAAAGAACTCCTGCCTCCTGCAACTCCAGTAGTGGTGGTCTTCTGGTTTCCAGTGCTCCTCTGCATGCAAAGACCAGTTGGCTGGCACGCATGTGTGCACCCAGGGGTGGGATTCAAATTTTTTAACAACCGGTTCTGTGGGCGTGGCTAAGTTGGTGGACATGGCTTGGTGGTCATGTTATTGGATGGGCGTGTCCAACTCAATATCACTCACATCGAGGCATGCATCTCCTTACCTGGCCTCTCATGACTGTGGGGATGCTACAACAGTATAAGTGTGAAAAACAGTCATATGTCACTTTTTTCAGTGCCATTGTAATTTTGAATGGTCACTCCACACAAGCAAAGTATCAGCAAAGGAAGGGGAAAAAACTCCAGAGAAGCTCCAGAGATAGGAAGTCTAGTCCTGCCAAGAATGAGGGTTAATGGAGAGGCAGTTTCTGTAAGCAACACCAGAATGTTTCCTTCCTGCCTTCCTTACAGGAATAGGCCAGTAATTTCTCCAAACAACTAGTTCTAGCGAATAGGTGCAAACTGGTAGAATTCCACCTCTGTGTGCGCTGGAACCCAGAAAAGCAACAGGCAATGGCTGGCAAACCTGGAGAGATGGCTCTGCGTGCTACTTCCGGTATGCATGCCATAGGTTCACCATCATGTGACTTGGGCTTTTCCAGCTGTGCTCCACAGAATAGATTCTACAAGAACTTTAAGGTGTTCCATGATTGAATTTTCATTAAATTTATATGCCATTGATCTCGCCATCAGGCAACTCTAGGCAACCGAGAAACAGACAAACATAATTCAATGCAGCCAGGGTATCCAAAGTGTTTTTTCTAAGAAACGCTGGAAAAGATAAGCCTTGTTTCACACAAAAATAGCCAGAGCTGCTATTTTGAGGATCAGAGGTTCCAGGAATTTGTTAACTAACAGGTTTTATGGCCTGAAAAAAGGTTGCCATAAAAACTGTTTTAGACCATAAAATACAAGTGTCATTTTGTCCAATATTTATTTGAGTGCCAAACTAAGGAATAAATATTAATAATTGCAGCCATGTAATATGTTAGAAGTATTATCTTTTTTATCCTATGACAAGCTATCTGAGCCTTTGGGACCTGGTAGAATTCAGTCAGCAAATTTTGGACATGATTTCCAAATTCTTTCCTCCAGGAAAAAGAGACTTTCATATTTGCAGAATGCATTAGCTCATTGCAGCACTTTATCACCTAAAGGTATAAATATATAGCAAAATCATGTTGTAAATCTGCTATGGGCAATGGCAAGTGAGATCATTCTTAAATTACAGCTCCAAGTTACACAAATTTTATGCCAGAACAACATAATGCTATCAATATTATCAGCTAATAAACATTCCATGTGGAAAATATATTCAAAAGTCCATGAAGGAAGATGCTATTTTTAGTGATCCTTCTCACACAAAAAATCAATCTTACATTTATTATACATCTATACGAACATACAAACTGCTGAAAAGAAATGTTACATCTTTTCACAAAATATGAATAATTTAGAAAAAAGTTCAATTAAGTATAATTATAAAAAAAGAAGTAAAAACTTTATAGATTGCATCCATAATCTTTGCCCAAGGAAATATGCATAGCACTCCACAGGAAACATTCCCAACTCAAAGCATGCAAATGAAAATCCTATAGCAAATCAGATTTAAACCTATACCTAGCAAATCAAATTATCTGATTGAAAGTAAAGTGTTCATGTTGTGGTCCCTTACTTTTCATTCCATACCATAGTATCACAAAAGAAAAAATTATTTCAAAAGGTTCAGTTCAACATTATATTATATTATTTATTTATATCTAAACATCAGGACAAGGAAGAAATACAGCCACTTCTCACTTAGTGGCTACCTCAGTTAGCAATTTTCTAATCAATGTGCACATTTAGGATTAAGTTTCCTACCATTGACAATTGGTGTAAAACTGATTAAGGTCTTGTCAGTTTCAGGCAACAATGCCATCAGGGGAGGTTCTAATCAACTAATTAACATCACAACTTTAACCACAGTGTACGTTCTCCTGAAAGACAACCTGAAATGTCCATGTGGGTAAAGCAGGGATAAGAACTCACAACATTGATCTAATTGTCAGCTCCAGATCCATCTTGACTCAGATTTGGGGCTGTCATAAGGGGGGATGGGTAACTGTGGGAATGAGAGAATAGTGAGAAGGGAGGATAGCCACAACATTGTCACCAGAGCTCAAGATGGAGTCGCTGGAGTTTGGAGGGGAGTGACTGGACTTGGCAGGAATTCAGAATTGAGGTAGATTGGAGTGTGACTTGAGGATCATCAAGAAAAGGCTGGGTGTGAGTTTTAGTGTAGCAGGGGAAAATGTGTGAATTCAGATTCAGGTTTTCCCCAGATGTGCCAACATGACTTATCTAATAAATTCTTACTTGGATGGATTGATGACTGATTGTTTGGGAAGGGGGGGGGAATTTATTTTTAATTAGGTGAAAAGGGCAGGAACATTTAGAGTTGGTTTTCACCAGCTGTTGCCAATATATGTCCAATATAATTAATATTTGAGGAATCTGCTTGCCTCGGAGTCCTGTTTGCTATGGGTGTATTACATTTGTAAGGAATAAGAGAGAGATCAAAAATAAAATGTAGCAGTGTTAGAAATAGTCCTTTGTTCTAGGACTGCTAGCAAAAGAGGCCAGGTTGAGGGGACATTCCTTTATGCCAAGAAGCTAAGAAAAAGCCACGTAGGCAAACTATGTTTATGGGGAGGTGTTGATGGAAATGTAATATGAGAAAATAAAAAAAGAACAAAGGAGATACTGTTGTCTCCAAAAGCAACTCTGATTAGCTGTGACCAGCCAATGGATCCAATGTAGGAGGGGCAGGGAGGTGATGGGATAGAAATGTGTAAATTGTAATGCTTTGAAATCTAAGGTGTGATTCTTGGCTCAAACTTCATATTGAGGTCAGCTGAGATACCACTGCTCTCTGCAAATCGCTTTTTCTTTTATGCTTTGATTTAAGCTTAAAGTAAAAACTCTTGTTTTCACTGATCCAAGTTTTTGTTGGCTTAAGTAATTTCCAACACTTGGAACCCTGTCAATTTTATAACTGAGCTTTATATCAGATAATAAGATTAATCAAATGAATGCAGGTAGCAACAACAGGTTGTAATCTAAGGTTTCTTGTTCACAAGAAAAGTGGATTTGCCTCAATTTATTTTTGCAGCTCTCATTTTCCTATTTACAATCTTACTGACAGTCTTTGTGGGTCTTTCATATTATTGAGAATTATAGGAGGTTGAAATCCAACATAATTATATTCCAAAGGTCAGTTGGCAGAGCAGGGGAACATATTTGGGCTTTATCTTTCTCTCTCTGCACTTAAACATACAGGGTATCAGTGTAGCAATATCCAGGAAGATTGGAGACTTTCTGGTGTATTTATAATACTAAGTTGTGCAACACTCTGGATTCACTTCAAAGGAGTACTTCAAAACAAATGGATTGTTCTAATGAGGGGCACATAGATGTTACAATGCACTGCTACACATTTTGAAATGCCTTCTGAATTAAATCTGGAGCACTGCAACCTATCTTTACTACAAATTGTACTGTATAACACTCAGATGCTGTTACATCTTCTAATAGAAAGAAGTTCCAAAGCATGATGTGGCAATGCACATACTATCCATAGCTAAAGGCCCTGTCACACTGCCCAACGGATGCAAAACGTTAGTAAAAAGGACACAACGGATGAGCAAAATGTTCCTCCGTTGTTATCCGCTCTCAAAAGGGGCAAAAATTTGCATAACCGGAGAGGATAACACGGAAAGGAACGGACGCAGGGAGGACGCAGGACGGATGGAAAGCGATGTGGAACGGAAGCCTAGCGGATGGAAGCGGATGGCACATCCGCAGGGCTTCCGGGGGCCTCAGCAAAGTGGACGCGGAAGGGATGAAGCGGATGCAGAGCGGACGCCGAGTGGATGAAGTGGATGCAGAGCGGAAGCCTAGCGGAATGTACAGCGGAAGCCTAACGGATGCCTAGCGTTAATTGCGCATGTGGGGAGGATGCATTGCGTCAGCCCGCAGATATAAGGGAAGCAGCTCGGAAGCAGGTCACCATTCAGAGGAAAGAACTGCTGCCGGACGATTGACAGCCTTGCCTGCCCTGCCTGCATGCCTGCCTGCAAGCCTTGCTGCCAGCTTTGCTGCAAGCCTTGCTGCCAGCTTTGCTGTCTGCCTGCCTGCCAGCCTTGCTGCCAGCCTCCCTGCCAGCCTTGCTGTCTGCCTGCCTGCCAGCCTGCTGCCAGCCAGTCTGCCTTGCCTGCCTTCCTCTGCCAGCCTTGGTTCATGTCTGCCTGCCAGCCTTCCTGCCAGCCTTCCTGCCAACCTTGGTGCCAGCCTTCCTGCCAGCCTTGGTGCCTGCCTGCCTGCCAGCCTTCCTGCCAGCCTTGGTTGCCTGCCTCCCTGCCAGCCTCCCTGCCCAGCCAGCAACCTCACAACCATGTGGAAGCACAGCAAGCCTCAGCCATCTGCTGCCAGCCCTTGCAAGAGGGAAAGGCTACCATCCCACCCCTGGCCTCACTCTGGTTCTGCTGGGGCTTCTGCAGCACAGGCTCTCTTCTGGGGCTGGGGCTGTGTGCTTCTGGAGGAGGTGCTGTGTGCTTCTGCTGCTTCTGCTTCTGGAGGAGCTGAATGACAAACACTCCAGCACCAGCCCACCTCCACAGCACCTGCACCCTCACCCCTGAGACTGAGCGACCAAGAGGAGTACCAGAGACTCATTTTTGTCTTATAGCTTGTTGTTAATAAAGTCTATTTTTGAATTCACACACTTGCTTCCATTTCTTTTTTTAAATAAAGTCTTGCTGGAAACTTTTAGAAATGGTTAAGCCTTTGCATGCTTGTGGGATGGGTTAAGATAGCTGTGGGATGGGTTGAGATAGCTGGTGGACTGGGCAGGTGATACCTTTGGGATGGGTAATAGCTGTGGGATAGATAAACCTCCAGTGCAAGCATAGTGGACTGTATGGTCCACCCCCCAGATGCCACACCTATGGCCCTTTATTATCAATAACAATATAATCAATCATCCACACATGTCAACATAAACACAACTCTTTATAAACGCCCTGTTCATTGTAGGGCCACTCAACATACATGGCACAATCTCATCCGTGTGATGAGACAGCTGGAAGGAAGCATCCATTAAGCATCTATCATCCTGTCTTGCCATTCTACTGCTCCAGCGGGAAGTGCACCAGTGTCTCAGGAGGTTTGCGCTGCCTTTTCCTCACGTAAGGCTCTGTTGGGCCTTGCACATCCTCAGTGTCTACTCAGGTTTCCCCCTTGCCTCCATTCCCCAGGCTCCATGTCCCCATTGCCTTGTTGGAGGTCCACGACCCTGTTCTGTAAGACTGGGTAGCGGGTGCGCAGAATTGTGCAGGATGCAGCAAGCTTCCACGATGTTCCTCACGGTTCTATGGGCGATGCAGCATGGTGGTGAGAAGTATCTGGAACCTGTTGGCCAGGATGCCAAAGGCGTTCTCCACCACCCGCCTTGCCCTGGACAGCCTGTAGTTGAAGATCCTCTCTTCACAGGTGAGGTATTTGGAGGTGTAGGGCTTCATGAGGTAGGTTGTGAGGGAGAAGGCGTCATCCCCCATGATGAAGTAGGCACATCTTGCGTGTCATTGGGCAGGGGTTCTGGATCTGGAGGCCCAGATGAGGTTGCGTTCCAGCCTACCTTTGAGGTCACTTGCATTGTATACCTGGGTATCTGAAGATGAGCCGTTGCCTGAAGCATCGATGTACATGAACCTGTAGTCAGCATCGACCATGGCGAAGAGGATTGATGCTGAAGAAGCCTTGTAGTTGAAATAAGTGACCCCGACTTGGATGACGCTTTGGCAGGCCACGTGCTTCCCATCGATGGCTCCAACGGTGTGTGGGAAGTTCCACCTCTGATAACCACTGCCCTGCAACTTTCTTCCATCCTCTTCAGTGGAGGGCACAGGAGGAGCTCCTCTGTTTTCTTCGATGGTGGCCTGCACCACTTCTCTGACCACCAATGCTGAATGGTGTTGTGTGGCACCCTCCAGCCGTACTGCATGCTCCTGTAGTGGTCCCTGAGGCCAGTGGCGCAGTGAGTGCCACCTTGAGCCCAGGTTCCAGGCCTGGGGCGGAAGTTGGTGTTTGCCTTGTGGTCAACCTGGGTGTCAAGCCGCTGCAATAAGTTCGCCAAACAGGCTGGAGGCATCCTCATGAAGTTCTGGAATGCCCGAGTGTCTTGTTCCTGAGCTCCACCATCAGCTGTTTGTACAGTCTGTCCTCTGCTCTTCTGGCGAACCATCTTCGGACCCAGACGCTTCTTGGCCGCCTCTTTTTCTTCCCGTAGTAGAGTTCACAGAGCCTGTAGATGGCTTCGCAATGTTGCAGAAGGATGGTGGCTGCCAAAAGGACTGTGTTATCGATCCACGGTGGACATGACTGGATGCTGTGGAAGAGGAAGAGGCGCAGATGAAGGCTGCAGAGGTCTGCACCGCAGGGCTGCTGGTTCTGAAAGTGAGATCCAGATGAGTTGCTCCCCTTTTTATAGGCAGTATAGGTGTCCCTTTGCATCCTCTAAGCATCCCTCAAGAGCATCCTTAATATCCGAGATAGGTCCCCTCTGTGAACGTTTTTTCCGTTTTAAACGCTTTGTTTCCGCTAGGCATCCGTTCTGCATCCGTTCCACTTCCTCCCTGCGTCCGAGCGATGGAGTTGCGCGGATGCGCAGCGGATGCCTAGCGGATTATAGCAGATGCGTAATGGATGCAGAACGGATGCCTAGCGGATGCGTAGTGGATGCAGAACGGACGAATTGAGATACATTTTTCCGCGCAAAAGTTTTGAGCAGCTCAAAACTTTCTGAGCGATGAAATGTCAATAGACGGAGCTGGACGGATAGAGAGGAACAAAAACGGAGGCAGTGAGTACAGAACGGATACATTGCGTTAACCAACGGATGGCAAGCTGTTTTGTCCGTTTTACATTGTCTTTGCATCTGTTGGTGCAGTGTGACAGGGGCTTAAGAAGGTAATTTTACAACAATCTTACATCAATGCCCGTGTATTTTAATCTCTCCTTGGGAGTATCAGAAAAGAATCACACACACACCCCAATTGCTCCATTTTTGAAATTTATATTATGTGGTGATAACTATCTTGTATTACCTTTGCCAGCTCCCATGAATTAGAAAGCCAGAGCCAAGATCTGCAGTTCCCCCAATAAAACTCCCCCATCTTATTTGTGTGATGGTTCAAAAACCTCATTTTTCCGTCCTTTACATAAGAAGCAGATAGGCTGAAAGTGCAAAGCAAAATAAACACCAATATAAACAACTCTCCAATCTCAGATGCTTACAATCCTTTACCCAAGGGAATCACAAAGTCTATTTTAGATTTTTTTTTTCAATTGAAAGGACAAAAAATATTTCCAAAATTAAAAGGCAAAGGTGCTGAGGCAACAAACATCTGTAATTTTAATGGGTTACTCATATAAGTATTCCACACCGGCATCCAATAGGGTCCTCTATATATTTCTGTGGAAAATGTCTCTAAAACCTTATGACAAACTACCAGTTGAAAATTGTTTTGTTTTACCAAAAACGAGCTGGATTTTAAAAATTGCCATTAAATGTCTTTCAGACTTTCAATCTTAACTCAGTGCATCCAGTCTTATGTCTCAAAATGTCCATCGATTCATCACTCTGTGAGAAAAATCTTCAGCAAATCATGTTTAATCTCTGCATACTTCAATGCACTTGCAAACTCACCTTTGAATACAAATCATAACCTGCATTTGGATGTATAAAAAAGCTTGTGTGATTCTGCTGAATAAAGAAGAGTAGATGTGAAGGCTTTCACATTGATTATAGTTAAGAACACTTTGAAAAACTGCCATGGAATATAAATTGGCATATAACAACTTAATCTTTTCAATGGTCCTTAAAAAAAAATAGCTAAAAGAATAGTAAGTATTCTTTACTATTACTGTTGTGTATGTTTTGTTGTGTCAATTCTGACCTAAAAATATAATTGCATAATTTTTCTAGATATTTTCACATAAGAGATATTCATGTCTTTATTATGTCTTTTGCACTAATTTTGGAATTGCTGAAATATAATTTGCTAAGCTAAATATTTATTATGAGGGCTAGGAATTAAAATGAGTTTGTTTTGTAACTTGGAAATCATGTCCAGAAACTAGTGGCCAGTTAGAGAACCTGCCCTTTATTCTAATTAATTATGGAGAATCTACCACATGCTATGTAAAAGGAAAGGGCAAATGGCGAGTATTTAGCAGGAGGAAGCTTTTTACTCCCTTCACAAGAGGCGGCACTGGTTGGTGGGCCAAATTCTTTGTTCCACCCAGATTTCCTCTGGCAAGCCTGCCCCTCTTCCCATGTGTTTATGTGGGCGGCACCATGAGAAGGAGATTAAGAATGAAGCAGAGCAGAGGAGTGTCGAGAGGTGCAAAATCCCCCTCCCTCGGGAAGAGTATATTCCTAACAATGAAAAAAGGATGAGGAAGAAAACCGCCAAATAAAAGGCAGAATTGGAATTAAAATGGCTAATGCAGCCTTCCCTCAAGGCTCCTCAAGCTCCTGGAGGTTGCTGGATAGGATTTGCATCTTTCCCAGCACCAGATGGAGGAAAGATGCAAGTTTGCGATGGTGGCAAACAAAGATGCAAGTATTCTTCAGGAATTAATTAGCGAATGGGTGTCAATTGTTTCTGAAAGAGTCTACGTCCCAGAAGGATCCAACCCAGGCAAATTCAGTGCAAACTGGGGGCAATCTATTCTGCAGAGACCATGTAGCAGTATGTTACCCACTCCTGCGACAGCCAGAGCTCTGGGTCCAGGGTGGGAAGCCTCACCTGCTTGCCTCGAGGGATGCAGTGCCCACGACACCGAAAGCCTGAAGGACTTTAAGTGAGTTGAGTTGCTGGCGATAATCTGGCGGTAGAAGGTGTGAATTTGCTCATTGGCAAAGCTCTGCAGAGCAACTTTCAAGAGGCGGCGGCTGTGCTCGGCCTTCAACTAGTTTTCATATTCTGCACAGTTGAATTGCACAGCCAGTTCCACCAGAACTAGCCTGTATTCACGTCTCCAGGGAATAGCCAGACTTAAGCTGTGAAAAAGCGGGGCGGATTTCTGTCCTCATTTCATGAAAAAGGCTGGAAGCCTTCGGCAAATTTTTAACAATCCACATTCAGATTCCCTTGTCCTCCTCAAATAGTTACTTCATAGTGTTCCTCAAGAAAATAGCCAGTACTCGATTCTCAAGATTTAGCAGTCATCCCTCCGCAATCCAATCTTTCTTTCGCATGAGACCCAATAGGGGAACTGCATTCTACCTTTACGTTTTCAGGATAATTCCCTGTCCAAGTAATTATCTGGAAAATAGTACCCTACAGAACAGAACAGCAAAGTTACTGAAGCACAGCCTTCCCTAATTCGATGTCCTCCTTGGATGTTTGATTTCTCTAACCCTCCAGACATGTTTCCATTCTGAATATATATGGATTTCATTTACTCTCTATGTAAAAAGCTGGCTTTTCTTTTTGCATTCTGCACCAGCACTTATTCAGGCTGATGTAGAGATCTTGTCCACTTCCATCATTTTAGGAAATTACAGTACTGTTTTAATTTAGTTCTTGAGTTCAACTAGCATTACCTGGTGTCTAGCAACAGACTCTTTTTAGTCCTCATGTGCTATATTCAGCAGGCAGCCTTAAAAATAAATATTGTCCAGTGTGTTGAGTATTTTAACAGGTATATTTTTTGTAAGCAGCTTTTCTTGGCGAGGCATGCTTCCCTAGTAAGCAGAAATTGAAAGTTACCAAACTCAGCTCTGACTTTTATTGCTTGATTAGTAGTACCTTGTTGCCAACTAAATCAGTTACTTATAGAAAGCTTTTGCATCCAACTGGCTCTCACCCATTCCTGCAATTCAAAAACCAGGCTTTATGATGCTGGAAAATATTCATATACATGTAGACCTAAATACATTTTGTTTTTGCAGTTTTTCACCATAATTTTTGTAACAGGTGGCAAGAAAGAGTGTACCTTCTTCTCCCATTTGTCCATCTTTCCATTGTTCCTGCGTTTGTGTAGATATCTGGTAAACCTCTGGTAAATTCAATACACATGCGGATTTTCATGCCATTAAGATGTCCAACAGTTGGACACAATAAATGAACTGACAAAATACAGCTGAAAAATGGAATGATCACTTTAAGATGCTATTTCAAGCAGATTTCTTATTATTTCCCTTGGATGAATGACCCATACAGAGTATATTTTTAGTTTTCATTTAGCAATACTGAACATAATTTCCACCTTTTCCCTCATATCCAATTAAAAAATGCTCTATTTAAAAAGGATATGTTTAAAATTCATCTAAATTCATCTATCATTTACTGCATAAATTTAAAAAGCTGGACAGAAGGTGCACTGGGTACTAGAACTCAAGATAGCTGACAGCAAGGTACTGTCTGAGACCAATAAAGTTGAGGAAAAGAACAGCCATCCAGATTTTTTCCCTATATAAATGCATTTTAAAAATAACCATTTATTTTTAAAAAAATCTAGTTTATTAAATATTGCTTTTTTGGACAAGTTTATAACAAGTCCATTTTAACATTTCAAAGCAGTAATATTAAAATACAGTTTCAATATAAAGTTTTTCATAGTTTTACAGTGTTCAAAAAATGACAGCTCTGCTTTAAAAAAAGACTATTACACCAAGACATCAGAAAAAAAAACATTTAAATAAACAATTTGGCATTTTCATAATCTTTGAAGTATAAAACAGAATATTAACTCTTTACTTGTAAGTGGATACATACATTTATTATGAGTCTGAAATGTCTTAAAACATTTTAAGAGTGCTGTACCAAGGAAAAAAAAACTGATGAAAGTGCATCCCTGAAAGTAGGCCAATCCATTGTATCAGCTCTTTTAAAATTGTGACATATGAAAATGTCTCTTCCATTCTAAGTAACCAAAGGCTTTATTTCAGAGTTTTTTCATTTCATCTCATTTTTACCCTTTGTATAAAAGCCTATGGGCGCCCACCAGGGGGCAATGTAAGGTTAGCCATTAAATCACGAACAGCTGCAAAGATTGTACACTCACCTAGAACAAGGGAAAGAAAAAGAAGTTAGAGAAGTGGATTAGATTATGGCAGTGGTAAATACAAAATGTAAATAACTGTAACAATAAGAAATATACAATTTATGCACCATAAACAGAATTCTAATGGTATATACTACTGCTTTGTTCTAACTTACTAGAAAGTGTCCAATCGGTATAGAAAACATAAGGTATGTCTTTTAAATATCAATAATACATAATATGAACAAATATCATCCTAGCCAAGCTAATGAGATTTTCCATGTGCAGGAAAGATCATGCATTTAAAAAAGCCAAAAACCAAATTCTGTTTGGCTTAAATATTTTTCTCAGTCTCCCAGGTATATCCTGTGTTCCTTAAAGGAAATGTGAATGCTAAACAATATTGCTAAAGAATGACCAATTCATACTTATACTGAATAGTACTTTTGATATCAGAAAGTGTGAAACAATTTGACAGCTAGTGCTGGCATTGCTGTTAATAGTTACATTAACTATTAAACTCTAATATTTTCAATCTTCAAATGAAAAAGTTATTAAATCAGAATAAGAAGTCAGTAGTATTTGGAATTAATTATATCAACACTATACAAACCATTAAAAAAACTCGAGGAGAATCCCAACACTTTTCTTGACAAGAGTCTCAAAGACGAAAGAAATCCACAATTTCAAAAGTGATAACTCAAAGCAGAATGCTTTTTTTTATTTTTAACCAGGCAAAAAAATCCGCAAACTGTATGTCCACAGCTTTTGAAAGTGATGCTGTGTTTACTCTTTAAGCATACAATACACGAAGCCTTTATAACATAGGAAGGTTTCTAGCAGAGAGTATGCATGTTACTTAAATGTACACTGGACTTCAACTTACTATTTCAAAATGATACAGCAGTGAAAAGTAGCCATGGAGTTGCCTCAAAGCTTCCATTTAGAAGGCATGAATTAATTATTTTGATGCCATTATGTTTTATAACAATGTGAGAAAAGATGCTGCAAGTTTAAAACCATATATGCTAATTTTATTTTTTTCCAGTTTTGGATAAGCCCAAAATGTAGTGTCAGGGGACCAATGCCCCACTAATTGTTCAGTTACAAACTATAACCACATTTCTCTTCCCAAAAGCATCATTGCTTAAGTAACTCACAGTTAAGCTGCTCTCTGAAGCATGCATGAATGTTGGATAATTCACCTTGAACCATATACCTTGATGGAAATATATGGCTAACTGTCCCAAAGTCATTTAGCTCCATGACGATGAGAGGTTCAGATGGAGTATTACCAAAAACAAAGGCAAGCATTTGAAGAGGCACCATCCATAACACCTCAATCCTATAAACTGCTTGCATATAGTCATGGTGTACATAATGCAATTTTAGAAACAGTGCTCATTAGTATGATAATGCTATCCTATAAAGCCAATATAATTATTTGTAATTTCAAACCAAGTCCAAAAGCAGTTAACAAGAAAAGAAGAAATCATCTGAGAGATTATTGTCTTGGGCAGAAACTGCAAACCCAAGAATAAAACTGTTGAAAAAAGTGCATTTCAAAAGTTTCTAATACTTTTATTAAGGGAAAAAGATAAATGGGATACAAAAGCATCTCACAGAAACAAAAAAGGCAGCACAGAAGAGGAAATACAATCAAGGCAAGATGTTAGTTATGAAATACAGAAAATAAAGCTAGTACTGTAATATGGTGCTTTATAAATAATTTATAAATCGGTCCATCTTGCTAGCTCCCCAACTTTCCTTGAAAGAGTACAAATGGGAACAAGTTAGGCAACCAGCCTCATAACAAATAAATTCCAATAAATGGGAAGATATATTCCTATAGTGCAGGATGACTAACAAGCGCCATTTTTTATGTAAGTATATATAGCAAGTCACATGGTAATGCTTAGAATAGTGTAACTATGACCACAGTAGTATAAGTCAAATCATCAAGTGCATTACACTTCCTTGGTCAACAATATAAAGTCCATGTCAACAATACAACCCTTCTGACACCACAGAGCAGTAATTCAGACAATTTATCACGTACATGCATTAACTGAAACCAGGCTTTAATAAAACCAATGAAGGCAAAGCAAGATTCATGATAAAGTGCAATATTTAAAGTGTGATTGTTGAGACTCTAGCAACTCAAGCATGCAGATGATTTGACCTACTGCACATGTACAGTACCTGGCCGTGGTGAATTCAGTTCTGCAAACCTCTTTAGAATATTGCTAACCATCATGGGAGCAGCAACTGAAGAGTTCTGCTGCCGGGGAATGTCTGCCTGCTGTGTGGTACCCGAAGCCATATCATAAATGATTGGAACGATTATGCTCATGGCTTCTTGTGGGACTGCAGATTTTTGTGTTAGCTGAAGCTGCCAAACAGAATAATATATACAACGATTACCATAGTAATTCTGTATCCATATGGTGTTTTAAGATCATAAATTTAATTTTGAATATATAACTCTGAATAATTCTAGTAAAGAATTTCTACAGGTGTTCATAGAAAAGCCAGATGAGCAAATGATACATGCACCATAATCTCATACAAATGATGCAATTTATGTGTGTAATAGCATCATTTGTATCTGTACCAATTGCATCATGATGCAGGTGCCATTTTATTATTGTTAGAGCTTTTATAGTTGCTGATAATAGCTACGTCTGCATATATGAGGTTAAAAGGCTATATTTCAGAGGAAAATAGGTGCCTTTTAATCATTTTTTCCCCCCTGCTGCTTGGAATTCTGGAAGTTGCTGTTCATAAATGTATTAGTTTAAGGAAGGCAGTGCTAATCATAACAAATTAAATAGGAACTATTTTTTACATCTAAGAAACTAGACTAGTTCCAAAAAGGATTTATGCTTCTTTCAAAAGATGTTATTAATATAGGTTATACTAGTCATACTTAAGCTCAGATAAAGCAGTGAATTAACTTTATTACATGTGTTCTCAAAGACCACACCAAATAGAACCATCAACATTAGCACCCATTATTTTACTTACAAAGAACAACATTTTCGATTTCAGCACAACAGCAGGTGTTCCTGGAGGTGCAATTGGTGGAGCACTTGGAGGAATTGTCAAACAAAACTGTACATTCCATTTCAGCTGGCTTGCCTGATCAGGAAACTAATTAATAAAATATGCCATTGAAATAGATAAATAATCCACTTTCAATTTAAGTAGAGAAAATATTTGCAATAATGATGAAAAACAAAATGGACTTACGAGCTCTAGTTTCATGATGTGTACACAATCCCGAAGAATATGCGTAGGGGCTCCTAATAGCTTGGTAAAGGCTATTAAAGTATTGGCTTTGAATGGTGGCCCTGCAACCTGCAATAAATGCAGTATTTTTATAATGTTTCTTAGGTAAATTTTCCCTGGGTTTATCTCCAAAATAAATTGTAATTTATCTAATTTGTGAAAGTTATAGTTTAGTTCAAAGGAACGTCACGAAACTAGGAAAAGCTAGATCATGGTTGGATACTGCTTTAAAAATCTTTTTCCAATGTTTCTCTGCTCCTGATCATGGAACAGTGGCTTCTGCTCTTTCCATGAAAATTAGTTCAAAGACCTTTTATCTCTTACTGACTGCCCATGAAAAATCACAGCACCCTAACTACTTTATTTATTAAGCCCTAAGTTATATTACAATAACATGGAACAAATACATACCCTGGTTTCAAAAAATTTCTCCAAAACTTGCAATTCTTCTTGCTTCCACTGGCCTGCAGTTTCAGGAGCTACTTTTAGTTGCAAGGTCTGGTTAGTTTTAGGATTAAGGGCAACTCTGCACTTCAGAGCATCCGTTTTGAACATGATCACTCCAGGTTCATTGGAATTAATTAGCTGCAGCTGTTTTTTTTAAAAAAAGCCAAGATATCTAATTGAAATGAAAGTTTTCATCCAAGCTTTATTATGGTCTGAACAAGAACAGAAAGTTTTATTTAAATGGAAAAAAAAGGCATCATTGCTACAGCTGATGAAATTTAACAGGTTCCTCTCTACTGTCAATAATAAGTTGTTGGATAATCAGTATAGTAGCTTTACAAAAATAACTTATTTGAACATTTAAACTGTGAAGCACAGCATACTGCTTTGTACTCCTATCACAAAAAATACTTTAAAGCATCTTAGCAGTGAGCATTGTCTATTTGATATCTTAACAAAGCAACAAATATTTTTTTCCTCAATTCCTCAAATATGAAATGTATCTTTGGTAAGATTTTTATTTTGCTCCTAATTAGAACAGACATGGGCAACAAACAAGTTCATGGAGGAGTCAGAATTTGGATCAAATGTTTCCAAATACAGGTAGTCCTCAATTTACGACCACAATTGAGCACAAAATTTATGTTGCCAAGTGAGAAATTTGTTTAAATGAATTTTGCCCCATTTTATGACTTTTTTACCACGTTAAGTGAATCACTGCAGTTGTTAAGTTAATAATACAGTTGTTAGGTGAATATGGTTTCCCTATTGACTTTGCTTGGCAGAGAATCACAAAAAGGGATCACATCACCCCAGAATACTGCAACCATCAAAAATGTAAGTCAGTTATCAAGAGTCTGAATGTAAATCACATGACCATAGAGATGCTGCAATGGTCATAAATGTGAAAAATGGTCATAAGACTTTTTTTCAGTGCTGTTCTAACTTTGAATGGTCACCAGGTGAACTGATGTAAGTCAAAACCTGTATAAAACACTAAACAAGATGCTTTCAAATTTGCATATCTAGGAACTTTGAGATATTTCAATAAAAGGACTGATAATATAGTAATGAATGAGCCACATTTGGGATAAACATATATTGTTTCACATGCTTATAAACTATTAAAAACATTTTTTGCAAAAATACAATTTCTACTTCCATGCATACTAAAGCTATGGTAGGAGAAAAATGGGGCTTTGCCTTTCAGCAACTGCTTCATGGAATTAAAATTTTAATCCTATAGGTACCGTTTCCTGCTGAATAATTCTTTGGAGATGCCTTCTCATAATAACCGATCCAAGAAAACGTTCAAGTGGTGAACAAAGATAACTTCCTGCAAGCCCTGGCATGAGTCCAGGGGTTGGTGAGGGCAGCAATAAAACATTCAAGGCACTGTGAGTGAGAATTGTTGGTATGGATGCAGCCCAGGGACGGTGAGGTAGTTTACGCGGTGGAGGCATATTGGTTGGCACTGCTTGAGAACCTAGTAAAAATAAAGAAGATCTTACTTCTCCTACTCTTAGATAGAGGAATTGCAGACTCACAATGTTTGGTGAATTTCAATAAGATTTTGCCTAAGGTCCTATAATACCAGCAATTTTTCAGTTTGATCCCAGTCTTACCCAAACATACTAAAAATCTGGATGATTGTGTAATTATTATTACAATAACAATTCATATTTATAACAGCCTGGTATTATTTTGTATATAACCAAAATGCTGAAAACCTTATCAACAAATTTTAAACTTTGGAGGCTGAACAGAATGTAAATGTACAATCAAATACTATTTTTGTATGAGCATTTTCTTGATTTTTTTTTTAATCACACCATTTATTATATGATTTCCTTTACTTATTGTTGCCATTTATGTTATTTTCAATGGATATTCTGATTATCATTGTTGTATTCCTTGTAAGCTATTGAGATCTTGTTGACTATGGTGGAAGATAAATCCAGTAACTAAGTAACTAAGTGAGTAGAGCCAATTTGGTGTAGTGCCTAGAAACTGGGAAATTATAAGTTCTAGTGTCACCTTAGACACTACGCCAGTTGGGTGACCTTGGGCTCGTGATTCTCTTTTAGCCGAAATGGGCAATGTCAAACCAATTCTGAAATCTTGCCAAGAAAGTTGTAGGGACTTGTTTTGGCAATCACCAGGAGTCAATACTGCTGGACTGACTCCTGGTTATTGTGAAGTTACACTCACAAGTAAATAAGTATTTCTGAAATTCTAAACTACTTAACATTTTTCTAACTTCCAAAAGTATAAACATGAACACACAAATTCTCTACTTTTGTGTACATTATTTTTTTCTAGGTGTTTGGAAATTGCACATTTGTTATATTTTGTTGTTGTCACTAGTTCTATTGAGCCTTCTAAATTCACTTCTAAACTGGCAGCTTATCCATCAGAAAAAAATGATTGTTCTATTAAGTTTGAGAAAACTCCAAATGCAGAGCTGTTGCTGCTGCTGCTGCTGTTGTTATCTCATATTCATTAAACATGAAACTCAGTCAACTTAACATTTTAAAATGTATCACAAATATAACTGATTGACGCTAATGATTAATACCGGTTTCTGCCAACATTCTAGGTATCAACCAAGTATCTTCTTAAGAAGTATGAGGTTCTGAGTAGTGCAGTTTTTTGCAGTTTCGCTGGTGTTGCAATTTCTTGAAGTATTTTATAAAATTCTTGGACAATATAAAATTCTTGCCCCAATGATAGTAGATATCACTGTTACATGTTTCATCCATAATCGCGTAGTTTCAATGGCCAGGTTGCAATATTTTGTGTTTTTTTCCAGTTTTTTTTCTTCAACTCTAGTGTCAGCGATATCAATAAATTGTACTCTTCAATTTTCGACAGCTGTGATATCTGGCATGTTGTGTTCCAAATGACCATCTGTCTGTATTTGAAAGTGCCATAAGATCTTCACCTTCTCATTTTTGACAACTTTTTCCATTTTATGTTCCCATGACTCTTTGGATACAGTTAAGTCATATTTTTTTACATAATGACCAGTGGATTAATTTAGCAACTTGGTCACATTTAGCTTCGTAATCAGTTTGCACGATTTTGCTGCACTCACATATTAAATGTGAAAAAGTATCAACTTTATCATTGCAAAGTTGGCAGTTGGATTGTCAGTGTTTTGTATCTTTGCTATCATGGAATTAGTTTGAAGTGCTTGTTCTTGAGCAGCAAGTATTAAACTTTCAGTTTCTTTCTTGATGGTTCCTATCTTAAGCCATGCCCATGTCAAGTTATAACATTTTCCTTCAATGTTGTTCAAGTGCCCATGCAAAACTTTAGTTTTCCGTCCATTTAATCTATCATTCACCCGTTTTTCTTTATATTCTACCTTTTTTCTGTGGTTTTTATAATGTTCTCCGTTTTCACAAGTTTGCGCATTTTCCAGTTCACCCAAAGTCCAGTTGATTATTCCAACCGGTTAGTATATCACTGGAACTGCCCATGTATTAATGGCCTTAATTATATTTCCAGCATTCAGCTTTGATTTTAATATTTTGCAGACCCTCCTGATATATTCCTTTTGTGTTGACTCTTTGATTTTTCCATTCAAGATGTTATCTGCTTCCAATATGCCTAGGTATTTATAACCATCATCCTTTCACTATGCTTCCATTTCCCAGTTCTATTCCTTCTATTTTTTTCCATTTTTCCTCGTTGCATGGATAATATAGCACATTTTTCAAGTCCAAAGTTCATTTTGCTGCTGTAATCGCTGCTGAACAGTTGAACTGTGTTAAATATTGATTTAAGTTCAGTGGGGGGTTTTGCATAGATTTTTAAATCAACCATGTCTAGTAGATGATTTATCTTGCCATGTTGGCTTGAGATTTGGTATCCCAGTTTTGTGTTTTGTAGGATTATTGTCAGTGGAATTAATGAGATGTTGAACAACAGTGGCAAAAGTTGAGTCCTCTTGGAAGATTCTTCATCTGATGTTGACTTCACCAATGTTCTCCTCATTTTCTGTTAGAACTGTTTTCCATTTTTGCATATTTGCTTTCAAAAATGTATAAATATTTTTGCTGATTCCAAAGTTTTTCAGTCAGGCATTAATCCAGCTGTGGGATAATGTGTCAAATGCCTTCTTGTCATCAATCCATGCCATATTTAAATTTGGTTTTCTTCGTTTTGCATTTTTCAGTATCATTTTGTCAATGAGCAGCTGATCTTTTGGTCCTCTTGATTTTTTTATAATTTTGTTTTTGTTCTACCGGATACAAACTGTTTGCTGGAAGAAGATGCCACCTGTAGAACATTTTGTATAAATTGTTTTCCATCAGATGATTGAATACTGAATTTGCCAGTATTCTTGTGAAAAGTTTGAACATTGTTGGCAGACAAGTAATTGGGCGATAGTTGCTTGGTTCTGTGCCTTTTTCTGGATCTTTCATTATCAAGCATGTTCGGCCAGCTGTGAACTATTCTTTGCTTGTTGCATTTTGTCAAATTGAGTGGTCATGCAGTGATGGAGGCTGGTCAGGTGTTTTAGCCAGTATCCATGCAGTTCATCCAGATCAGATGCACTCCAGTTCTTGACCTTCTTTACTTGTTTTGCAACCATGTAAGTTATTATTACAATATTCACCATTTTGTTTCCGGTTGCCTGTTTTTTTAATATATTTTACAACTATAAATATCAAACACAGTGCAATTGTTCTGGCATCATTCTGCCATACATACAAAGATATTACTAAACCATTAACATTCATATTATTAATATAATATTCACAATAAACAATATACAATAATCTAAATGCATTTTGTACTAACAGCAGCTAGAATTGTATTTGCAAAGAATTGGAAAAATGAGAAAATACCAACACAGGAGGAAGTTATTAAGAAAATAGCGGAATGTGCTGAAATGAGTAAATTGACATTTGAAATTAGAGAACAAGAAGAAAAATAATATTATAAGTTATGGGATTTATTTTATCAATGGTTAGAAAAAAAAGTGTGGAAATGATATATTTTATAGATAACTTTACAATATAAAAATAATAGAATTTAAGAGAAAATGATATAAGAATGTATTTTTTATTAGATGAAGTGGCAATGGAAGTTATATTACATATTGGTTTAAAATGTTGACTATCTTATATGAAATGGTGGAACAAATAATTATTGCCAAAAGAAAGAACCATAATGATAATACTTATCATTTTTATACATAAAAATGTATATACATATACTTATCATTTTTATACATATACACTTATACATAAAATGGAAAATGTAAGAATTTATGTGACTTGTGAAGGACGACTATGGACACATAGCACAAAAGAATTGCAACCAGTCGACACACTAAATGTAATTGAAAGATGTTTTTATGTATTGTTTTGTCTGTTTTAGAAAATAAAAAACTTCAAAAAAAAATAATCTAGGTTTATTTGTCCTAATTAATTTTGTTCCGATCTTCCCCTCTTTTCTGCAACTGTTGATAAAACTTATTCCAAGTATCGTAATATTCTGATTCCCCCTTATTTTTCAGTTCTAGAGTTAGCCTATCCAGTTCTGCACAAGCCAGCATTTTTCTTATTATCTTTCTTTCTGGTGGTGTATTGTGCATAGACCATTCTTGCCGCTGTCAGTACATGTATTGTTAAATATGTTATGCCTTTGCTATGACCTTCTGTCATTATTCCTAAGAGGAATAGTTCTGACTTAAATTAAAATGTTCTCCCACCATTTGCTCTACCCGTGTCTGAATCTGTCACATATACAAAGTGATGGAAGTGTTCCCACCCCCAATAGTTCAGATGATACTTCCAATTAGAAGTTGTGAATATGATCATGTGGGCATCTTCAGGTGATGATGAGGCCTCTGTCCATTGACCTTGGCATACTTTGATAACGGGTTGCAGTTGCGCAGAGAAAAGAAAGCTAAGCGAGAAATAGAAACCTAACTCTGATGTATGCTTCCCCCCCCTTCATTTACACAACAGAAAAATGTAACACCTCCAGCTCACTTCCCATACTCATCCCGCTCTCCCCTCCCCCCCCATTTCTAATGACAGCCGAAAGATGCAAAGTGATAGTAGAAGACTGACAGTCGCCAATATTTCCTTGCTTGACTACAAGTCCACCACATGAGGTAGTATGTACCTGGTAAATACTTACTCTTCCAGCATTTTGGTGATAAATTTCTAAACATTTTAGCAAGTCTTGCTGGAGGAAGATGCCACCTGTAGAACATTTTGTATAAATTTTCCTTGTATGATGTAGCCAATGTTAATTTCCTATTTTTCCCCCAGAAATTTTGCCATCTAGTCAATTCAATGTTATGTCCAAAATTTTTGATCCATGCCACCACTGTCTCTTTAACGTGCTCTTCTTTCGCCTCATTGTCTAATAAGTATCTATGTAACATTTTGATCAATTTATCATCAGTCCCTATCAACAGTTTGTCTAATGTTGTTAACTCTCTGTTAATGCCCCATGTGTTCACATCCTATGTATACCTCGACTGTATTTGTAAATAGGACCACCACTCCAGTTCTACACCTTTGTACTATCAATTTTAATCTGGTTTTCAATTCTCCTTTCTAACTTAATATATCTTTATATACCACAATTTTCCCCATATTTATCAAATTTGGGTGCATTAGCATTTCTAATGTAGAGAGCCAGATAGAAGTTTCCATGTAATTTTGATGCTTAATTTTGTTCCACACCATCAGAAGAGTGCCTGTCTCATGTAAAGTCTCTGAAAGTATTTATGTGCTATGCCTTTTCCATACCAAAGGAAAGCGTGCCATCCTGCTTGGATATCGTGGCCTTCCAGCATTAGCAGCTTCTTGTTTCTTGATGTAATCCATTATTTTATCCAAGTGAGTGCTGCAGCATGATAATATAACTCCCAGTCAGGTATGCCGAATCCTCCTTTCTCTTTGGCATCTTGCATTAATTTCAGTTTAATTCTTGGTCTCTTTCTTTACCAAATGAATTTTGACATTATTTGATTCAAATTTTTAAAGAAGCTTTTCTCTAATTTTATAGGAATATTTTGGAACATAAAGAGCTTCTTTGGTAAAATGTTCATTTTACTTAGTTATTCTACCCATTCAGGAAATTTGAAGGTTCTTCCAGCTCTCTAAATACATCTTTATTTGATTTGTTAATTTAGTATAGTTATCTTATTTAAGTGCATTTTGCCTGTTTTTTAATATCTTGGATCCAGGAGGCAGTTTTATTGAGTTCCACTTGATTTTCACACGGTTCTTTCCAAAACTTCAAAAAAAATTCTTTCCATGGGTGAACATTAGTTTGGACTTGATTTTCATCAAGTAACCGGTAGACGGTTTTGGTTTCTTCTGAAATGGACATTTTCACCATATTGTTTTATTCGTTTTTTGTATCTTCTTTCTTTGTTGTTGTTATTACACATTGTTTTAGTTCTTCCATGATTTCTGTTATTGTTTTTTACTCCAGGTTGTATTTTGCGTAAACTGTTTTTCAGCTTTTCATTCTTTAGTTTTCCTTCTTTCAAGTATTTCAAATTGCTGACATCTCCTCGTAGTTTTTTTTATTTTCAAGTTGAATTTTCCACTTTGGTTTCAGTGGGTTTCTTTTTTTGGCATTTGCCAATTCTGCAGTTATAATAGCAGCTGTGCTATACATTAGTTGGTTTGTTTCACATAGTGTGCTGAACGGGCTGGAAGTTAAAATGTTGTTCACAGCAGTTAGTGGATATTTCATTGATTTGCAATGCACTTCACGAATGGCAGGCAGTCATTTTCTGTGTTTTCTTTGATGTGGTTTTCAATCTTTTCTTTCAGCATTTTCACAAGATCACTTAGCTCTACGCTTTTGAGTTGTTGCACAGAAGGATTATTATCATACATATTCCTGTATGTTCATTTCTTCTGCTGGTTGGTCAGTTTTTTCAGGTGTTGGAACAATTTCTTCAGTCTGTTTATCATTACTGGTTTTCTTTTTAGCCAATGTTTCTAGATGTTGCATTTCCGCATCTGTAAAAACTTTTTTACGGATGATGATTAATGGTCTTTGATCCATTAATCATTGTTCAGTTATGTCACTTTCCAGGTGTTTTTCCTTCTACAGTTGCATCATTCTTTTTTGAAATCCCCTGGTTGTTGGTTCTGCCTGGTAGTAACATTTGATTTCTCGATTTTCTTCAGTTATCCAGGTTTTGCATTTTTGTTCCAGTCGCTTTGCAATTGCACACTCTGATTCCCCAGTAGTAACAACTGAGCTCTATAACCCATTTTTCGAGAGATGTCCAGGAGCCATAGCATCTGATATGGCCCTTATTGATCTGAGTGATAACTGACCTGGTGTGGAATTTTGTTGTTTTCTGGGGATAGTAGGTACGTTGGTTGGTTCATGGTGGCTAAGTCACTACCAATCTAAAGACAGTAATCCCATAGCCATAGGGACCATGCCGGATAGCTGTCCAGGTCCATCTATCCAACTGCCCGTTTGGCAACCCAACTGCCCGTTTGGTGTCAGGAAGGCAAGATCAGGTATGGGGGGGGGGGGAAGGGAAGCAGTCCAACTGCCCTGGTGTCAGGAAGACAGGAACAAGTGTGAGGAGAAGGGGGGGACTATTTTTATTTTATTTTATTTATTTGCCACCTGTCTAGCTATAGGCCTACTTACCATATAACAAAAGCTCTGGCTTTTATGAAGTGATCTAAGTTATTAACTGAAAAACATGAAAACTTGTAACAAATCAAACTTCTCAAATATTTGAGAAGTGTTCTTCAGACATCCCAAATGATGCAGTTTGGGATGAAAATGATATGGGAAAGATTTCTTTAAGAAAAAAACACCTTTCAGAATTCCTTCACTTCATTTTATAGTAATTTATAGTGCTATGTTGAAGGAAAAAAATAAAACTATAAAAGGGCCTAAGAAAAATCCAATGAAAAGAAAGCCACAAATCCTATTTATAGAATATTGAAAAATGATAGACTGAAAGAAAATAGAAGAGAACCAGGGTGTGATCTATCAATGGAGTGGTGATGTCAGGGGTGTCAAATTTACATCATCAGTGTGTTATCACATGATGTGTGATGTTCGGGGGGGAGGCACAAAGGCAACATAGTCAGATAATCAGGAGGAGTCCCTTTATTAGCTCCAACTGTTTCCCCAATGTCCTGGTTACCTTCTGACTGGAGAAAAACTCTCCAGGAACAGCCTTTGGATGCAGAGAATCAAGTCCAAAACACGGTCAACAAAAACTGTAACTATAAGTCCAATCAAGGCAAAATAAGGTAATTAGTTCAGCAGTGAAGGAGCAAGAATTCCAGACCTGAAGGCATAGCAATAACTCAACATGGTGGTTGGGAAGACGCCAGGAACACAGATAAGCAAAGTCAACACAAGATAAACTCACGTTTGCTCTCAGCAGCTGCCGCACTCAGTATGCATTTCTTTTAAGCTCTCATTTCCTCCCCCATAAGCCATGCAACCCACATTGCTCTCTCCTCCGTTCCTCCCTGTGTGCCCTAGGATGAAGATGGGGTGGACCTGGGTCTTCCTCTGAACTCCCTCTCCCCTGTTCTATCTCTATCTCTCACCTGCTCTGCCCAGCCGAACTTTGCCCTAAGGTTATTTGAAAATCACCTATCTCACGATTCTACAAATCTGGTGAACTGATACAGATCAGAGTTGATACACAGCAGCTTCCCTTGATTAAACAATGCCATCTAACTGAACCTAATAAATGTGCTTTTGCTGTTGCAGCACCTGCCATCTGATATGAGATCCCTTCTGAAATTAATGTAGATCTCACTCTGTTGGCATTTCATAAGGCCCTAAACATCTGACAGTTCTCCCAGGCTGTGGGGTAGAATGAATGAAGCCTCTTGTTGGATGTATTTTTGTATATGTATTTATATTAAGTGAGCAATTTCCTTGTTTTGTTTCATATTATGTTTAATTGCTTAATACAGTGTAAGCCAGCCAGAGTCAGTTTAGAGTTGGACAGTTTCTAAATTGAAGTAAATAAGTGCAAATTATATCATATATATTCAAAGACTGCAACTGCCTAACAACTGGAAGGATGTTACTATTTTCTACTATAATGAAAAAGAAGCAAGAGTGAATGCAAAAACTAAAAAAAAAAAATTAATTTGGTAACATGCCTGGGAATGTATTTGGCAGAATTTTAATTCAAAGGACAAGAGGTGATAATGAATAAAATCTGGGAAAAGGAGTAAGGCTTTATATAAGGCACAGAATGTACGTATCAAATTTATGCTCCTAAGCAAATTATTGAAAAATATACATATGTGATAATGGAAGTTCTTTGTATATTTTTTTGATTTACAGAAAGTGTATGATAATGTGAATGGGTGTGGATTGGTAAATGATTTGCATTAATATGTAATTCAAGATTGGCTGTTGAATGTGCTAATATAATACAATGGAAATAAAACCTGAGTTTGAATAGATGGAATGTTTAAGCAAATGATTTCACACTAAAAAAAAGCTTGTGTGATGTTCCCTTAATATGCCTAATACATTGATAGAAAATTGGTGATGTTAGAAGTTAGTTGGGGATATAATGGCATGTGTATTTTATATGCAGATGATGATGATGATGACATCAGTGGCAGAATCATTTCCAGAAAATGTAAGGCTTGTACAATGCAACAACAAAAATATGTCTCAAAATGATGAGGATGGAGCTGACACATAACGGAATCCCTAGGGGCTCCTAGGGTGACCTGTCAAAATCCTGATCGCCGGTGGTCCACCTGGGCCTAAATTGTCTTGGAGAGATGATCATTGAGGAGCGGACACTCTCCAGAGATAGCCTCTCTAGCCGACTGAAAAGGAAAGCGGTCATTGCAAACCGCTACAAGACTGGGGTATCTTCCAATGGAAAGAAGAAAAGGAAGAGTGTGATCGAACTGGGTGAGAAATTTAAACTTGTTAAACATAAAACGAATAGCCCTTGAAAAGAACAGGGAAAAGAGAAAGCGAAAATTAAAAGGTGGTGGTGGGTAAATATCCGCCCCCCCCCCCGGAAAAAAAGAGGTGAAGAAAGTGGTTTCGGGCGCAAATAGAAAGAGGAAGCCATTAATTAAGAATTACAGAACAGAAAACCTTTTTAAAAACTGGACTGGATTTTTCAAATCTATTGGACAACTAAGGGGATTAAAAAATAAATTTGGATTTACTTCTTTTTCTACTTTTTCTTTCCTGACTTTTTAAATTTTTAATCATTTGCATTTAAATATAAATTTTAAAGGATTAAAAACTGTTAAAGTTGAAAGGAAAAACAGTGCAACAATGCCATCTACAGGGAAGAAGAATTTGAAGGCAGAGGGAGAATGGAAAAAATGACTATTTGATTATTTGGCTGTTTGACCTTGACAGCTGGACAATGAGGAGATAAAGAAACATTGTTGACAGACATGGAGAACTATGCTGAGAACTTATATTGAAAACAGAATAATTCTTTGAAACTATAAGAAACAAAGGAGATACAAAGAAACAGAAGATTAAATCCCTTTCTCCTGAACTGTTTTGATTGCATTGGCAAAGCTGCACTGTGGAATTGAACACAGGGAAACAATTGAAGGCTGGATGCTGAGACCTGGTCATATAAGGTGGATTACAACTGGATAATTAAACTATGCCTTCCTGGTTTTTTTAATTTCTTGGGACATAATACTAGAATAACCTTGTGGTTATTACTATATTTTTTTAATTTTTTTATTTCTCATATTTTTCCTTACATATTTTTTCTCTTTTTCTTTCTTTTTGGATTTTGTCTTAAAATTGCTGATTTTCTCACTGGATTTGTACAGTACAGATTTCCCCCCTTTGGAATTTACTGGATTCGGGAATAGAAGAGCTTGAAGAAAGAAATGTGGAGAAAGTCCACATTGTAGATTATAAATTGACTTTGAATACAAAACGGATTACAAAGAGATTATTAAGGGACAACAAATACAATATCAAAAAATAAAACAAGCAACAACATCTGCCCCATCTTCAGCCTCCTCATCGGCGGCTTCTAGCCCTGGAGGACAGAGATCCATTGACTTGATGTTACAACAACAAAAGATGGTTATAATGCAGGTGGAAATTAAACGATTGTACAAGCATTACAAGAGCAAATGGGGAGAATGGATGAAAAAATAGATAATGTGGAAGGAAAAGTAGGTAATGTAGAAGAAAAAGTAGAGAACATTCAACAGCTGTTGATGAAAAATGAAGAGAGGATGGGGAAAATGGAGGAGAAAGCAGATATAACAGAAAAAAGTAAGGGAAATGGATTACAGATTAACAATAGCAGATCAAAGCAAGGAAAGAAAAATTATGTTGGAGATGGATAAAGCTGACTATTATTTAAGATTCCAAAACACTGAGGAAGAAAAGGAGGAAAACTTAGCTGAAATAATGGCAGAATTACTAGCAGAGGCCCTGGAAGTAACAAAAGAATAAGTGATAACTGATGTAGACAAAATATTTAGGGTCCAGACTTGATATGCACTGAGAAATAAGTTACCAAGGTAAGTACATGTCAGATTTATAAAGAAAACTACAAGAACAGAAATACTTAAAAAAGTGACAGATGACACATTAAAATACAAAGGGAAGCAGATAACAATACTGAAGCAAATACCAAAAAGTGTTAGATGTCTGAGGAGGGAATATCAATTTCTGACAAAATGTTTAATTAAAAGAGAGATTAGTTTTAGATGGCTGATACCAGAGGGAATAACGGTAACATGCCATGATCAGAAATACAGATTAGATACAATTGAGAAAGCAGAGCAATTCTATGACCATTATTTCAGAGAACAAGATAAAGAAAAAAGGAGGGAAATTAAAGAAATAAAACTGAGAAGAAGCTGCAGGACGGAGTGAAAGACTACGAAGAGGAGAGAAAAGAGAACAGGAAGAGAGAACAATCAGAGAAGAAGAAAAACCGAAGGAACCAAGGGAAACGAGCATGACAAGAGCAACAAAGCCATATTATAAATAAAGACATGGAAGAAGAAATAAAATTAATGACAATGAACATAAATGGATTAAATTCATCAATAAAAAGGAAAGGATTTTTAACAAATTAGAGAAACTAAAATTGGATATAATTTGAAGTACATATTAAAAGTCAACATGAGAAAATACTGGACTATCCTAAGAATGGGAAATTACAACGAAGTGACACTATAAAAGTGAAATCAATCTTTAATGATAATGACAGCAGAGTGTTAACGGTGGAAATATTGATGAACTGTAAACAGACATTATTAGTGGCAATTTATGCATCAAATGAAAGTCAAGAAAAGTTGTATGATAAATTACATAAGAAATTAATGGAACTGGAATACAAAAATGTATGTATTATAAGATATTTTAATGCAATAGCAGATGTAGAAATGGACGATAAAACATAAAAGATAAACAAAAAGACTGGAAAACATTACCAAAATCTTTCTTTAAAACAGCAGTTGAGTTATCAATTCAAGATGCTTGGAGAGAAATATACCCAAAAAATAAACAATGTATATTTTACTCGAACAGACATCTGTCTTGGTCCAGAATAGATATGATGTGGGCAACAACAGGGTTAATTACTACATACAAGAAATAAGTATTGAAACAAGCACTTCGGCAGATCACAATCCGATCAAAGTAACATGGAAGGGACAAAAGAAGAGGTCAAGATGGACGATGAACAATTTAATATAAAGAGAAAAGGAGTACATTAAATATATGGAAAAAGAATTGAAATTCTTCTGTGAGAAAAATAGAAAAGAGAAAACTTCACTACAAAATGTATGGGATACAGCAAAAGCTGATATAAGAGGACAAACAATAACATATACGGGAAAGAGAAACAGAAAGAAAACACAGGCACAAAGATACTAGAAGATGAATATAAAAAGTTGGCGAAGGAATTTCAAAAGAATCCGCGAAAAAAGGATATACAAAATAAAATAAATTAACAAAGCACAAGATGGAAATAATAAAGAACTATCACAGAAAAAAAAAATCCAAACAAAATTTCTTTGAAAATGCAAATAAACCAGGAAGGTGGTTAGCATATATATTGAAAAAAGGAAAAGAAAAGGATTTCCCAACTAATGGACGATAAAGGTAACCTCTGCCATAGAAATGATGAAAAATAAATAAATAATCCAAAAATACTATGGAGAACTTTATGAAGAACAAGTGGGAAGAGAAGAAATAAAAGAATATCTTAAAAAAAACAGAACTACCCAAAGTACCAGAAGAAATGAAAATAATGTTAGAGGAAAGAATTACAATGATGGAACTAACAGAAGTGATTAAAACACAAAATAACGGGAAAGCACCAGGACCGGATGGCCCACAAGCAGAACTGTAGAAAACCCTACAGGATGTTTGAAGTAATACACAATTAGAAGTAATAAATGAAATGTTGACAGAGGCAAATATACCTAATTCATGGATGGAAGCATACATCACTCTTATTCCGAAAGATGATACTGATTTACAACAGAATAAAAACTATAGACCAATATCACTGCTGAACTCTAAAAAATATTTGCTTCAATAATGGCTAAAAGATTAAAGAGATATTTAAATCAATGTATACATTCAGACCAAAATAGGTTTTTACTTAAGAGACAACTAAAGGACAATATGATAATAATTTTAAACATTTTGAAATATTATGAAGCACATCCTGAAAAACAGATAGTGTTGATATTCTTGGATGCACAAAAGGCCTTTGATAATGTGAACTAGCAAATTATGTTGACACAAATGGAAGAAATAGAATTCGGGGAAAGGTTCATTAAAATGATTAAGACAATATATTACAATATATGCAAAGGTGAAGATAAATGGAGAATTGACAGGAAAAAATCACATTGAGAAAGGAACAAGACAAAGGTGTCCCTTGTCGCCATTATATTTTGTATTTACATTAGAAGTGCAAAATAGAAATATTAGGAAAGATAAGGAAATAAAAGGGATGGAAATAAGAAAAAAAGAGTATAAATTGCAGTCACTTGCAGATGATTTAGTTTTTATATTAGAAGAAAGTCTAGGAACAGGACCCAAGTTTATAAATAAAACAGAGGAATATGGGAAATGGCAGGATTGGAAATAAATAAAGGGAAAACTAAGATATTGATAAAAAATATGACAGAGAAACAGAAAAAAAGACTTGATGAAGAGTTTAGATATTCAGATAGCAAAGAAAGTTACATACTTGGGAATTCAGTTAACAGTAAGATATGGAACAATTAAAAAAGACAATTATTCCAGTTTCAAAATATAAAATAATATGTAAAAAGTCCAGCAAAGAAAAAAAAATATTACTTTGTCTTTCTGTTTAAAATTGCCGCTTAATCACTTCTGTCTAAAATTTTACAGATTCTTTCTTTTCCTTAAGGCCCTGTCACACTGCCCAACGGATGC
>BHFT01044904.1:0-21567 GCA_004320025.1 Laticauda laticaudata
ATCCCATCCTCGTCGCCAGTGTTCCGTCCAGAAAGAAGCGCGTGAGACCGGGTTCCAAACAACAACTCTTTATTTCAAACCGTTAGGTAAAGAAACGGAAGATAGCCCAGGCCGCGGCAGCCCTTTGTATAGCGGCTAACCTGCCGGCTTGTGGCCAATGACAGTTATTTAATTCTTCCTGCCGTTTGGCGGCTTCCTGGATTGGTTCTTAATCAACCAATCCATAAGTGGCCTTTTTGGCCAATCAGAACAAAGGATTTGGAACCTACCAAGTTCCATAAAGAACAATAATCATCTCACTAAAACTGTCCTTTGTACCACAAAGAAGCAGGTGAAATATAATGCTCAAAGAACAACTTTGGATCATGGGCAAGAATTTGACCCACTGTGTAAAGTTGACATTTTACAAAATGTCAACCTTTGTCTGCTGTCATCTTCCCAGCTAAATGACCTAAGTGGAAAGACTCTTAATGCTCACTGAATGTACTCCTTGTTAATAATATTCCTTTCAATTCTTCATTTAAAAAACTTCTAGATTAATCCACCAGATTGACTTGTATATTGAAGTCAAACTGAACACTCAGAACTCAAAATGGCATGCCAATGAAGCAAAATCATGTAAAAACATGGCACATAAAAATAATACAGTAAGAAATCTGCCAAGTGTCCTTAGGAAGAAGGATCTGGGGGTTAGGGTGGGGAATGGGAATATTCCCCTGAAGCTATTGCTTCCTTTTCTCTGCTATGTCCTTTTGCCTGATATGAAAAAGTCCTACAAGAGGATTTGCCTCATGAAGTCATTCTTTTATTGGGATTTCATTGAAATTTGGGAATTAGACTACTTGCTGTCTCCCAATAATTTTTTTTTAATTATGAAAAATAAAACATTGTTCCTCACAATCCCCAACCACTTTATGAATAATTTAAGGATGAAAATTCCATTCCTTAAAAACAATAATTTTACTGAAAAATTAATTATCCTTTAACAAGTATTTTACAAAATAACTATGTTTCCATTGGAGAATGGTTTAAAAAATGCAGAATACCTTTTCTTCACAGTCTTCATTATAAAGGATTGCACCAGTTTATGTAATGTTGTCATTCATGAAAAATAAATGGAATCTTCTTAGTCTAAGCGGGTTTACAAAGAATTATTTTAACTTTAATCTTTTGGAGTCAATTATGCAAAATGGATAATCTCTGAAATAGTGACAATTGAGTTGTTCAATGTGGGCAACTTTGTCATAATTTTCAGAGTTATTCTTGTTCTCAGATAAAGTAACCTTACCAGTTTCTACTTATATAACAAATGTAAATTGTTTTATCAAAATATAAAATACAAAGGAAAATAATAGGAAATTAAGAGAAGGGAAAATAGGTGGAAAGAAAATGTGAGGTACAAGGGAAAAAAAAGAAAAAAGTATTGATTTCTGACTCTTTTTAGCACAGTCGAAGATAACAATATGACACTCTCAACTTTTTACTTTTATACATCAGTATATAATAGCCATTTCTATTACAATAAATCTATCTAATCAGCAAAACCAAAGTCAGAGTTTCATTTGTAACCATAAAATCCAGAAGTTATTTCCAAATAAAAAATATAATATGTTCTCTTTGAATAAAACAATCAATTTAACCATTTCTGTTTTTTTCTTCCTTGCTGTGGAAATATATTTCTGTTTGCCCTTAATAATCTTTATGCACTGTCACCATTGTCAGATGAAGTAACCTTACCAGTTTCAATCTTCTCAAAAAACCTTGAAAAAAGGAATGATTGATTTATTGAGTCACAGTAAAGTCCTTCTGAATTAAACAGGATTTAATTTTATTGCCATGACTAATTTTTCTGTATGAAATCATCAGGCCTGAAGCAGGAATAACTTCATCCAACCCCAATCCACCACTTTTAACAAGGTCAGTTTAATAATCACAGAACCCTTGAATAACAGATGAACATAAGGAGGCCTCTGCTAAATTGGCCTGTCTAGTCCAGCAGCCTGTTTTCATAATGGAAAACTGTACAAGGAAGCGACTAATCTCCCAGCAGACAGCCTTCAGAAGCAATCACACTATCATGAAGGCTAATATTGATGTTGATCCCCATGACTTCCATGAATTGGCCCAACTCTATTTTTAAGCCAGCTAAGCTGTTAGTCAACACCATATAGTGTTGTAGCAAATTCCAAAGTCTAATAACAGTTACTATGGAAAATATTTGATATTTTTTGAAGATTTGTTAAAGAGTAGAGGCCTAATATCTTTGGGGTTAGTCTTAATCACCAAATATCAAAGTAGTGAATTCCAAAGTTTAATTAAAATTTCATGGAAAATGCTTTGCTATCACTAGTATTTATTGAAGAGTGGAGGCCCATTGGTTTGAGGGTTAGCCTTCATCACCAGATGGGATGTATGAGCAGAACTGAAGTCATGTTGGATGGCCCATTGAATTGAATAAGGAAGTGTGTCTCAAACTCAGTAGCTCTGCTAAAATAAGAAAGTGTTCCAGTTTGTGCACAAAAATGAAAAAACAAGATAAGGCCTATAACAATGGGGAATTGGAATAAAGTGCTGCGAATGTTCCAGAAAACCCATGAACTGCTTTGCTAAGAATAAGGAGCTAGTATGAACCTTCGAAAAATATATGTGTCAATTTGAAAACAGAAAGAATGTGAGCCAAGCCCTTGTACGAGGGGGCGGAACAGTTTAGGGTATAAAAATGCTGCCTGAATTTTTGCTCTGTGTTCCTTCAATGCTAGGGAAACCCGTCTCTGCAGACACGTGAATAAAACCTTGTTTTCCTTGAATTCAACGAATCTTTTGGTGGTTTTTTTTTAATCTGTTTCCACCTCAACAATTGGCGCTCAACGTGGGACCCTACGAATTTCAGACTGAGAAAAAGGGATTGGGTAAGTGTGGCGCCAACCGCCTCCATTTGTAGAGGGCCCCTCCCTTTTGTCTCAGTTGGATCCCGGGGTAACTGAACTCAGCCAGACCGATCCTTGAAACAAGAGAGAGAGAAGCCGGCCTGAACACTCTGGGGTGTCATTGATCACCCTGAAGTTGGGGACGCCCACACTCCTTTCGTCTTCCGGGAGACCCAGGGTGTATCAGGTGAGTTGTTTGCCTTTCCAGGAATAGAAGAAGGGATATCACTATCCTTAACTCTGGGAATTCCAGCGACCTGCTGGAGGACAGTGTAAATTCCTGAGTTGGAATCCTGGAGATTGTTGGCGGCACGTGGAGAAATTGGGAAAGGACAAAGCAAATGGTGAGACGTTCCCAAGAGGGAACGGGTATTGAGAATAGAAAAGACCTCGAGAAGGCCCGATTCCGACTGACTCCCATTGGGTAAACTATACACATGGTCATTGCCCCATCTGAAGAACTTACACTCGGAGTCAAGAGAAAAAGAAAAATGATCTACCTATGGTAATATAGGTGGGCCGAAAGTATCCCTAGTATACTCTCGAGTTTCTTACCACATGGATCCGAAGGGAAGTTTTAAAATACCAGCACGTACTGGATAACTGCAGTTGAAAGAGGTATATAGTGAAAACACCGAATGAAGGAGCAAATACCACTATGTGGAGGTTATGGTATCATGTCACTTTGAAGGTCCAGTTCCAACCATAAACAGAAGTAGGACATGTTTGTTCAGCAAGGTGGAGGAAAGAGAAACTGAGGACTGGATGGGAGTCCACCGGCATCGGCACCCGGCAGTCCTGGCATCACCGCCCCCTGCCCGCTCCAAGTTTGCCCAGGCTTCCACCTCCACCTGCATACCAGGACTCAGAAGGGAACTGGCTCAATTAAACAAGGACTAGAGAAAATTTGCCTCTAGGAGGAAGGTCCGGCCAATCCCCATGTCGGCTTTCCCAGTCAGAGAAGTCCCAAATGGCATGAATGCACAGGGGAATCCAGGTCACGCGTTTTCAAAAATGGCTTGTCCCCATAAAATCTGCTGAGTTATGGGATCTGAAAGACCCTTCCGCAAACTCCATGAGAATGTCATGAAGTGGTGGAATAGTTTGGAATTTATTTCTGGGCCCATGAATACACATACCAAAAACTTGATGTATAATTCTTGGACACCTTTTCACCCCCAAAGAGAAGGAACCTCAATTAGGAGGGAGCCAATAGCTCCTGAGATAGGAGACATGCCAGGGCAACAGGGAGCAGGTGCTGCAGACCAAAGTTCCCCATAGCCGATCCAAATTGGAACATCAAAATAATTAATGCTCATAGGGACAAAACATGAGAAGATATGAAATGAGATCACTGAAGGAAATTAAATTGGCCATCCCTCAAGGGAAAAAACTTGAACCAAAGCATTTGAATAACACAAGGAAAAGGATGAAGTCCCCGGGGGATTCTGTGCTCGGCTTTCCCGTGAGGGTTAACAAAGTACTCCCGGAGTGGAGCCAGAAACCCCTGCCTTCGAGACTCTCCTGAAAGATGCAATTCGTCACCAAAGCCATGGCCAGATATCCAGAAAAAGCATCCAGAAGACAGCAGGATGGACTGATTTGGGCATGACAAGATTTGATGAGAGACAGCACAACAAGTTTTGTGAACCAAGACTCAGTTAAAACCAAACAGAAGTCCTCAGATGATGGTAAGCTGGCTGTGCAAACAGCAGCCAAGAATGAAGTTAGGGAAAAACAGGGAGACCCAGATGTCAGATCCGAAGGCCAAGGTGGAGAGATGAAAGATCTCCCAACAGGGAGTGGAGAACCCAGTTTAGGCGATGGAGGTCCAGGGGGCAAGAGTCCAGCGGTCGATTCCCAACGGCCGTCACAGAGCAAGAATGTGCTTCAGATGCAGGGAAAGAGGGAACATTTTGCCACGTGAATGTCCCAAACCCCAGAGGAACGAAGCTATGCCTATATGATTAGTGGAAGTTCCGGCTCTCCCAAGAGGGACCCGTGGGGAGCCCATTGGTAAATGTTGTTAGGGGTCCCTGACCATCAGAACGGCGGTTCCTGATCGACACCGGCGGCAGAGCCGGACATCTGTATGGCGATCGCTGTAAAGGGAGCATGCAAGGTCAAAGCAGACTTTAAAGGTGGTTGGGCGGTGAGGTGGGAAAATTCCAAGAGGTTTCAAATTTTGGAAGAGGTGAGATTGGGAATTGAAGTGATGTGGGTTACTGAAACCGAAATATTGTATATTCCGGATTCAGGGGGTGAACTGCTCGGGAAGAGACTTGGTGGATGTTTTTGGAATAGAATTGTGGGATAGAAGAAGGAAGTTCGCATGTGTCTGCCAACAACGGAAGATGAAGGAAAAGATATCATCAGAAATTGTGTGGGGCAGGAGGTGAAGGGGCTGGTAGGATGGCAATACAGCCCATTCAGATCAAGATACAACCAGGAATAAGTAAACTATGGACTCCACCAATATTACTCCTGAGTAAGAAGAGGTAGGGAAAGGGTTTTGAAACCGTGATTGACAGAATTATTGAAACAGGGACTGTTGGAAACCTACTTTGTCCAACTGTTCAATTCTCACCCATTTTTAGCATAAAAAAAAGGATGGGAAGACAGATTGGTTAATGATTTGAGGAGGAATCAATGAGATAGTTTGGTTTCCTAGATATTCCAGTGGTTCCTGAATCCCTATTACATTCTTGGGTGGATTCCCCCAAAGATAAATGTGTTACTGTGATAGATCTGAAGGATGCCTTTTGGGCATGCCCTTTGGAGTAGAGGAGTAGAGATTGTTTGCATTTTGAATGGAATGATTCCTGAGAGTGGAAGGAAACAGCATTGAGGTGGATGGTACTTCCTCAGGGTATTAACCGAGAGCCCTTTGTTGTTTGGACGGACGTTGGAAGAAAAATTGGTGTCGTTTGAGAGAGAGAAAAGAATCACCCTAATTCAGTACGTAGATGACTTTGTTGTTAACTGGGGGAAAAGAAGAAGGAAGTGAGAGCAAGCTTCTGCTGAGTCTGTTGAATTGGCTGAAGAGCAGGGGCTGAAAGGTCTCAAAAGAGAAGCTTCAGTTTGTTGAAAACAACAGGTGAAAATATTTGGGACATTACCATTCAGCAGGGGGATAGGTCCTTGGACCCTGAAAGGGTGAAGGGGATCATGAGCTTGGCACCTCCAGAACAAGACAGAGGTGCGGAAAGGGTGGATTATTGGGATATTGTAGAATCTGGGTATAGACACAATTCAACAGTGTTGGCAACAAGTTTTTGGCATAAGAAAGTTGCCTGGAAAAAAAGGCAGAACCCATAGAATGGGAGGAGGGAGATAGTAAAAGGTGGGAAAGCTTGAAGAAAGGCTTTTCAACTGCTCCGGTTGTTTAGCCTTGCCAAACCTGAAATTACCATTTCATTTGTATGTGGCAGTGCACAGGGAGCAGTTGGAGTCCTTTGCCCAAAAGAGGGGGGATGCCAAAGGTCCAGCGGTAGCCTTCCTAAGCAGGGTTTGAGCCAGTTGTGAAAGGATGGCCAGTTTTTGTTGTTCAGGCCCTGTGCAGCAACAGTGACTGTTTGGTGTGGAGAGCAAAAAAGTTAACCTTTGGGGGAGCCTTGGTGGTGCATTCGCCTCATCCAGGTCAACTCAGTGTTTGAGCCAGCTGGCTACCACCTGATGACCGAAGGAGGATATTGAAGTATGAAACCATTTTGAGAACCCAGTCCTGATGTGGTAATAGGAACAGACAAGAATCTAAATCCAGCAGAATTCTTGGAGGGAGAAGGCAGGGCGTGGGAACCGCAAGACCATGATTGTCTTTGCAAGTGTCTCATGACCGAAGGTTAGAGAGGACTTGAAGAAGACTCCATTGGGAGAAGAGGGAGAGAGTGTGGTTTATAATGGATCTAGCAGGGTGAAAATGGAAAGCGAAAATCTGGGTTTGCAAATAGTAACCCGGGAAAGTGTGAGGGTAAAGGAGAAAAGGGCACTCCCAGCTGCTTGGTCAAGCCCAGAATGTGAAATTGTTTGCCCTGACCAAAGCGCACTTGAATTGGCTGAGGGGATGGGGAAGTAATAACGATTGGACTGATTCCAAGTATGCATGGGGGTGGTGCACACGTTTGGAAAATCTTGGAAAGAAAGAGGGATTATATCACAAGGCGGAATGGGAAGCAAATAGAGCAAGCTGCAGTTAGGAGGAACAAGCCTTCGAAGCATGCAACTCCCAGCCGAGTATCAATTGTCCATGTGGAGCGCACATCAGAAGGGGACACACCGAGGTTGCTGGAAAACCGATGGCGGACAAATGGGCGAAGGAAACTGCAGGGAGATAGAGTTGGTTGGTATCGATTACCAATACTGGAAAAGGAGGATGAGAGAGAGGAATGGCATCCAGAGAAAAAGGAAAAAGTTGGAGTTGGAGAAAGAGGGATGTGTCAAAACCCCAGAGGATGGAAGACGTTGAGGGAGTCAAGGTGTGTCACCCATTGTCATGAGGGGAATATGGAGAAAGTTCATGGAAGGAGGACATTGAGGAACGGAGCCTTTGGTATGTCCGCTTAAACCTCACTTTATTGGAGTCTGAGGATGTGGACGGTAGCTCAAGAGCATACTGCTGGAAATGTTTGATTTGTTGAAAGTAAAATAAGAAAAGGCGGCACGCAAGAAAGAGATGGGAGAGCGACCCTTAGTGGGATTGGCCTTTTTCAAAGAGCACAAATTGATTTCACTGAGTTGCCAGAAAAGGGGGGTTGGAAATACCTGCTTGTGATCAAAAGATCAACTAATGGGTATGGGTAGAAGGCTTATCCAACTAGAAGAGCCACAGCTCCCACAGTAACCAAGATCTTACTAGAACAGATTATCCCACAATATGGAAATGATGGAAGAATAGATTCAGACAGAGGAACTCATTTCACCCAAGGTTTGCAAAAAGGTAATGTGAGGTGGTGGGGTGAAAATTGGGAATTACACACCGCCATGGCATCCTGAATCCAGTGGAAAAAATTAAAAAATGCGGAAGTTGAAGAAACCACTGACCAAACTACAACTGAAAATGGCTTGCCATGGACAAAAGAATCTTTCCCTAGGTATTGTGTGGGAATATGCATACAGGGAGATGCCATCTTGCTGGGTGGGCACAATGTAACACGTGGAGTATAATGATACCGGTGATATATTAAACTTGATATGGCCTTCCAAGGCCAAATACGTAATAAAGAGACCTCAGAATCGGCCTTAACCGGAGACTCTGGACAACCAAATCTCCCGTGGTAATAACACAACCATTGGGAGTAGCAATGAACTACCGAGATATACATATTCTAAAATATCTTCACGGCTAACAATGTTTCAATGATACAAATAAAGAATAATTAAAAATGATTAAACACCGCAGCTTTCTGAAGTAAGACAGTCCTGTTTGCTCTACAAAATGTGTAATGCTTTAGACATTGTAGTTAGCTAACCCAAAAGGGGGTGTGTGTGCTCTGATTCATTTCACATTGCTGTGCATACATCCATGATTTCCAACCCAATATTTACAAAGCAGTACAGTTAAAAGTAATGGAAGAACGTATACGCTCTTAATCCATTATCACAAAGAGGTTGACTCCTCATTGCCAGACCTGTGGGGAAGCACTATGGGTCCTTGGCTTCCCAGTTCCACTTGGTTAGCCGTCACCATAATGGGGAATTTAATATGATTAATATATGCTGTGTAATGTTGTGTTGTTGGTGTTCAGTGTCTCCCTGGTGCCAATAAACAATGTGTGGGAAGATAGGGAAACACCCTTGGGTTTCAAGATTTGAGAAGAAGCAGGAAGCAGAAACCTCTAATGACTGCTAATCAGAGAGAAATCACTCTGAAAGAAGCAGAGGATCCATGCTACTTGATTTTGAGAACGAGTGGGAAAAAGAAAAAAAAGGGGGATTGTGAGAGCAGAACTGAAGTCATGTTTGAGATGGCCCCATTGAATTGAATAAGGAATGTGTCTCAAACTCAGTAGCTCGCTAAATAAGAAGTGTTCGCAGTTTGTGCACAAGAGAAAAACAAGATAAGCGTATAACAAGGGAATTGTAGATAAAGTGCATGCAATGTCAGAAACCGTGTAATGCTTTTGCTAGATAAGGAGTTATGAACCTTCGAAATAATATGTGTCAATTTGAAAAACAGAAAGAATTGGAGCCAAGCCCTCGTACGAGGGGGCGGGACAGTTTAGGGTAATAAAAATGCTGCCTGAAATTGCTCTGTGTTCCTTCATATCCTGAGGAACCCGTCTCTGCAGACACATGAATAAAATCTTGTTTTCCTTGGATCAACGAATCTTTTGGTGGTTTTTTTTATCTGCTTCCACCTCACAGATATTTTCCCATTGGTTGATGCCTCTTACAGCATAACTTTCATTATTATCATTTTTAAATAAATCCCTTCCTCCAACTTTTTATAGAGACAACAGGTGATTCAAGCCATTTCTTTACCTTTGCTACTGCCACTCAATCCTTACTTTATGAAAGCATGTGATTGAGCTCCCAAATATCATTTTTCGAGAAATAAAAAGTTTGCTTTTGTCTGAAACAGTGATCCTATCTTCCCATGGATTCAGCTTGGTTTCTTGTAAAAAATTCATATAATGTGTACAAATTTCTCACAAAACTTATATGAACTGCAAACTTTTTCCTTCTCTTTTTCCTCACAGAGTGAAATAGTACCCCCTTTACAAAGTGCAGGGGAAAGATTTATGTTGAAGGCTGGTTCCAAAGGCTNTTTTCCTTCTCTTTTTCCTCACAGAATGAAATAGTACCCCCTTTACAAAGTGCAGGGGAAAGATTTATGTTGAAGGCTGGTTCCAAAGGCTCTCTTTCATACTTGATTTTTTCCCCCAACATTTCTGCAGGGCAAGAAACTGAAATCCCATGATTACATTTCAAAGAATTGGCTTTTTAGTGGTGCTGAACATCCACAATTCCCAGTTGTTCCTGGTAGAACTGCAGATCATTTATAAGATTCTGTCAAATCCGAAACATGAATCTATTCCCAGTTTCCAATGTTTTATTTTCCTTCTGCATTACGCTGTGCATGCAGAAACACATTTTCCCACATATAAAACCCCTGTCAGTATCAACATATGAACAATAAGATCTTTTGCACATTGGATAAAAAACAGGACGGATAACAAAATGTTAACCTGAATCCCCCCAAAACCACAAAATAAGATAATAATAATAATAATAAAATAATATAATAATAAAAATAGTATTTTTATTTATTAATAGATAATAAATAAATAAATTATAATAAATAATAAATATATATTATAATAAATATAATAATAAAAATAAAACCCCCCCCCGAAGATTCATAGATATCTAAGATATGATCAAATTAAAAATAGAACTTCTGAATATATCAGATATCTTCCATTTGATCCCATTAACATATACTTTACATGAAAGAAAATATATATTGGATTTTGTGCATATGTACAATTTTGAAAGCTGGAAGTGAAGAAATCTCTTGTTGAAGGTGAAAGAAGAGTACAAAAACCTATATTTTACTCTTTTTAAAAAAACAAAGATTATGTCAATAGAAATACCGATTCTGAACAAATAGGCAGAAAAAATGTGTAGCAGCAGACATGATCTTTCTAGGTACAGGGATACACGGGAATTGTGTCTACAGGCCTAGAATAAAAATACATCTACTTTTTGTGAGAAAGATTGTGATAGGTCTATGAAAATAATAAAGTTAAAAACATCATACAGATAACAAAAGCACATACTGCCAACACTGGTTCTGCCCCCCCCCCCCATTCTTCTGTGTGGCTGTGAAAACTGAACCACAAGAAAGTCTGAATGAACAATATTTATATCTCTCTATCTCTATCTATCTATCTATCTATCTATCTATCTATCTATCTATCTATCTATCTATCTATCTATCTTTGAATTGTGATGCTAGAGAAAATTGTTGAAAGTATCTTGAATTTCAAAAAGAACCAATAGTTATACTAGATTGCCCACCAAATTGCTCACTGGAAGCTCTAACAATGAAGCTAATGCTTAGATATCTGAAATGAAATGAAGAGCTATAAAAGAGTTTGATGCTCAGAAAAATGGAATACAATTTAAAAAAAGGTAGGTAGAAAACAAGTTGCCTCATTGTTAATACTGATGATACAAACATGGCCTTAATAGGACTCAAAGAAAGATTTATTGACAGAAATTACAGAAATGGGGTCCATCAGGTCATGAAGTCTCAGAAGTAACTGAATAATTCACTAGTGACTGAGCAACAAGTTATGTGTTTGTATGTATGTGCACACATGTCAATTCCACCCTTCCCCCATTAATGACTATTCCAAATTACTAGGGAACAGCCATTTTCCATTTTTCCTCAGTCTCCCTAGGAGTATATTCCTGATAAAGTTGTATAAAATTCTTTAAAAGAGTATTTTGGAGCTGAAAGGACATATTGACATGAATCAATCTAACCTTTGCTTCTGTTAAAGAAGTTGCTTGTTCTACTTTGCTAAGGGTTGGAATCATTTGTTAGGAATTCATTCTGTAAGATAATTATATCCTTTTCTAACTGGTTTCTCGCCTCTGCAATTTGCTTCAGAGCTAGACACATCCTTGGAGACAATTCCCAGGAACATCCTGCTGCATAGATAATGGGGGGCTGCCTAGGAGCATGAACACACAAGGACAAGGGATACTGTGTAAAATAACAAAGTATGGACAGAGCATGGACAAAGAATGCTCCATGGATAAGGAAGAGGAGGGCATGGGCAAGACATTGCCCACATTAATATCGAACCTTTGTCTCTGATTGGATAAACTTTGTTTCTATCAGTGTAAAATGTATATAATACTCTGAGCCACTCTCACAGGGTGTGGCTATTCCTTACATGCTTTTTGTCTGTATGTTTTGGACACAGTATTCACCCAGACTTTTTGCTTTGGCCAAAGAATAAAAAAGCTGCTATTTTTGCAAGCCTTATCTTGAGTCTCACTCTTTGCCATCTCTGCCAGCAAAAATGGAGCTTGGAAGGGCCACCTGCAGGCCACCCGAACTCTGTTTCTGGCTGCGATGACCTTTTGCAACCCTCTGCCAGCAAAAATAGATCTCTGTTTTCATTGGCAGAGAGCTCGGGCCACCACAGGTGTCCCCGGCACAAGTAACGTTGAGCTGGCCATGTTCACCCTGGCTATGCCTTCCCTGAGGTCAAACACAACCTGTATGCAGCCCTCAATGAAACTGAGTTTGACACCCCTGCTGTAAGTTATATTTTATCAACTGCTTATCTATACATTTCTTGTCTCTGCATTATATGATGACCATATACTAACACACAGGCATCATATAATCTTGAGGCAAACTTTAAGTTTTAAAGAAAGGATTCACATGTTGGAAATTCTGTGGAAGAGGAACACAAGCTCTATCCCTCTCGAGAGGCAGTCTCTTCTAAAGACTGTTGCATGTTTAGTACGGTAATTTGAAAGGAGTTACATGCACACTCTCAAGTGCAATCTCCTTAGAATAATACTCCAAGATTATACACTTAAGTGATTTATTGCTTGGACTAGACAGTGCTGTGATGATATAAAGCTTATCCACATTTAACCATATATCACTTTAGTGATGGTTGGATGATGTTGTAAATTGTTAGTGTGGATAGATTCAGTCGTCATTCCATTTTCTCCTTGAAAAACTTATGAGATTGGATGGTATCTACCCGATGACTGGGTTTTTTCTCTTCTGAGAAATAATAACTAAAATATAGCCATTATTATGCTCTTAGGGTACCTTAGCCAAAGTATCTTTCTAAACTTGACTCCCAAAGCTATTTTTCACATGTGCCTTTGAAGACAATACAGAGCTTGGAAACATAATTTCTCTTTGGTATGTGCCCATTATTTAACACCAGGATTACCACCAGTCAAACAGTCAAGCAGTAAATAACAGCCTAATCAAGGAACTATCAAGGAAAAACACCACCAATACTGACAAAACAAACTGCTATATATAAATAAGAGCAAAGTGCACTCCCTTCTACCATTGAAGATGCTACCTGGCTATATAATGAAACATCTGCATGAAAATAATCAAGCTCAGAGAGCACCAAGGATTCCACATTTATAAAGTCACCCAACTCTCTATATTATAATTTTGCATGGTGTTCATCACTAAAAAGTCGAAAACAAACAAGTAAACAAACCAAAACTGAAAATCATAATCGTAATCATCATCATAATAATACAGAACCCAATAAACAAACTGTGATCATACACAACCACATAACTAAGACTGGAAATAACAAACTTTTTCCCAATAAGATGGGCTCTTCACTCATTCTCACTAAAACAACATGAGAGAAGAGACAGATCATAGCTCTAGGATCTAAACTGTACTCTGTTCTTCTATTACATCATTGCACTTTTTGTTTTGATTAAAAAAACCTGAAATAACAGCCTAATACAATCTAAATATATTTTAATAGTTAAAAATCATCCTGATTTATCTCATATAACTTAATCACCCAGATAATTTAAAAGTGGCCAAATGACAATTAAACAAATCAGCATTGTATAGATAAAAACTGTCTGTCTGTCTGTCTCTCCCTCTTCCTTTTCCTCCTTCACTTTCTTTCTCTCCTCTGTGTATGAATGATATTATCTTATCTGACATAAGTACAGAGGTAATCAGAGATAATAATTTATAAGTCATTAATCTTGATATTTGCTATTAGGCCAACACTGTACATCTCACATCAGTGCCTTAAAGCACAGTTGATAAACAATGTAAGTCATTAATCAACATTAGAAAACAAGTTCCAGCTGAATAAATACCAACATCTGCTTTTTTCTGCTGATGAAACTCTTGCTTTGTTTTGTTATTTTTAGCGTACACAGAAACAAGTGATGCAGAAATTTTAAAAAATACTATAGAAATGTACAAAAAAATTCCATTTATTTTCAGAAGTATCTGAGCCTTCATGAAAACTCAATAGTAAGACTTTAGATCATATAGGCCTGATCCTCACTTACATTTGAGAACTTGTTATTTAGACCTACACTGAACTGGTTATGGGTCAGAATGGACAAACACGAGTATATGAGCTTGAAAATTACCATATTCGCTTATGGATGCCTGAGGCAACACAGCTAGGATGTAATATAGCTCAGTCTAGAGTCAGTTAACCTCTTTATTAGTAGCAATGGTTCACAACACAGATGAAATGCATCCAGAAGAGATTCCAGGATTGTGGAGAAGCATTAACAGAAAGGATATGTAGTGTATGTGGATAGCTGATCATTTATGACATCTTCAGAAAGAATAATAGAGGAATAATAGAGGAAGGAAGACATGCAGTCTTAATAGAGGATTGTTCTCGAAGTTCAGATTTGCTTCAGTAGGGACTGTGCTTTCAGAAGAATTTCCACTATTTTCTCCTTCACTTTTAAGTTAAATTGATAGATACTGATTTATGCAGAATGACTTTACCAGCATAAAAGCTTTGCAACATTTTTGTTGTTTTCTGGGAAAAAATGCCCATTGAATCAGTGGATTCAGACTTAGGACCACAATGACTTGCTTAAAAACCATCATAAAAATGGTTGTAAAATTAAATCCAATCACATGATGTCTTGACATAGGACCACAACAATTTATAATCAAAATTCCAGGGTCAGTTGTGATTGTAAGTCAAGGACTACCTACAGAGACTGAGAATATTCTTTTAGATCTAGCATATGGTCACAATCCACATGGCCAGTGCAGTTACTATTGTAGCTGTAACAAATATACAACTATTATTAACTATAGCATAGCATAGCATAGCATAGCATAGCATAGCATAGCATAGCATCAATTAGTTCCATGGAAGGTTCAGTGGCTTAGAAACAGAGCAGATCCCAGAAATTTATTCTTTTTTTTTTCTTTTCAGAAACATACTGTGTCAGTTGCTCTGACAACAATTTGTCATCTTCTGAAAGTGATTCTTCTAGCAAAAGACATGATTTATGATATTTTGTCATGGTCCCCCTGAGCAGTAGAGTAAGTTTGAAATAGCTTGTAAACCACTTCCTGTTCCAAAAAATCCCCAAACCTTGTTCAATAAATGGTATGGTATTCATGGAATAAACGTAACAGTAAATTTTGGGAGGTAGGGAGAGAACAGAATCTTCGAGGGGAGATCAGAACATGGTATAGAAAGATCATGGAATTATACACATTTCTATGGAGACATAAATGGCCTTGTTTATCTAAAGCACACTTTAATATATATATATTTATTACACCTACACACACACACACAAAACTATTCTAAAAATACGAGTTCCAGGTATTCTTGTAAAAGAAAAAACAGACATCCTGCAATCTCCAGAACTTAAAGTTACATTTATTGTACTTACTAAGCTTTTGTAAGCCTCTGCTGACATTGTCAGAGTATTAAGCTACCATTACAGAGATCTGTGCCTTTATATATCATTAATCAATTTGGCCCTTGCACACGTGATAGGCCCTTCCCACCGCCTCCCATCTGTAATTAGCTCTGTTGTTTTTGTTTCCATCATGTTGGTCAAAGGAGGCTTATCTCTTGTTTTTTCCTCCGTTGTCTGACCCAGCCAGGAATGCTTATCTGTAAGAGGCAATGTTAAACTGCCAGCTATTGCAATTTGTTGCTTTGCTCATGACCTTGTGGTGGGCCTGGCTCATTCTTCATTATTCTTTTCTGTTATAACTTGAGGCAGCTTTGCTGGACTCCTCTGTATTTGGACAGGCCTGGCTGTGCCTTCATAGGATGAATCCACATGGCCAGGGATGGGCGGGTGCCATCAGTCCCTGCTCCCCAAAGGGGAAGTTGTCTCTGCTCCTCCTGCAGGGTCTTTCCTGGTGTCTCAGTGCTTGGTAGGCTGGTGGTAGTTCGATATGCCTATTGATAGAATTGCTGTTGGAAAACAAGGCTTATTTTAGAAGGCGTCCTCCTTTGGTTATATCATGGGCAGCAACCTCAGTCTCTTGAAAACTGAATGCATGATTATATTCCTGCATATGTGCCCAGATCTCAGAACGCTGTTCTTTGCGCCGGAAAGCCATTTTGTGTACCCTGGTCTGTAGCCGCTTGGCTGTTTCCCCTACATAATTGCTTCCACAATCTCTATAGTTGATGTGGTAAACCACCGAAGATGTCTCCTCCTTGGGTAGTGTTTCCTTTGGGCGCATCACTTTCATTCTTAGGGTTTGGTCTGGTTTGTGCGCCACCTTGCCCCAGGAGAATGCATGCAACAGCTTCAGATATTCCCCGTATATATGGGAGCACCCTCCATGTAGCTATTCCACTGGCACCTTCAATGTGTTGCTGGGCCCTGGGTGAAGTGCACCTTTGGATGAAGTCCATGGAATAATCATTGAGCTTGCAGATAAAGATTTGCCCGCTCCTTGGCTTTGGCTGTCAATGTACTACAATGAGTGTTTACCCTACTAAACAGTGCCTGAACACAACTGACTTTATGTGCAATGGGATGATTGCTCTCATTGTGAAGGATATGGTCCGTGCTCATGGTTTTTCAGTACACACCTGTGTCAAGGCTCCCATCTGGGTTGTGGCTGACTAGCACATCCAGGAAGGCCAGCGTGTTATTGGTTTCTTCCTCCATCATAAACTGGATGTCTGGATTTATGGAATTGAGGATGCTCATAAATCTGATCTTATCTCTTTTTTAACATATGACAAACGTGTCATCAAAATAATGTGCCCAAAAACTGGGCTTGTAAATTTTAATTGCCTCATATTTCAATTTTTGGAGGACCGCCTCTGCTATCTCTCCCAAGATGAGAGCAATCACCTCTCAAGATGAAAGCAATCACAATTGCACATAAAGTCAGATGTATTCGGGCACTGTTTAGTAGAGTAGACACTCACTGTAGTACACTGACAGCCAAAGCCAAGGAGTAGGCATATCTTTATCAGGTCTAAAAGCTCAGTGGTTATTCCATGGACTTCATTTAAAGGTGTAGTACACCCAAGACCCAACAATCCATTGAAGGTGCCAGTGGAACAGTTATGTGGAGGGTGCTCCTGTATATACAGGGAGCACCTGAAACTGCTACACACATTCTCCTGGAGCAAAATAAAGAAATAGATAAACGAGAAAGCATCTATCTGTTGCTTTGGCTAAATAAATGTCCTCTTCAGAGTGTTTTGTTCCTCCTCAAAAATTCAGCTATGCTATAGCTGAGTCACAAAGGGGCTGGTTTGGAATTTTTTCACAATGGTGGACATAATAACATCAGTTTTCTTGCCCCTGTGTTCACATCCTGGAAAACAAGACTGTTAAGCCCATGCCCCACTGCACCAACGGATGCAAAGAGGATGTCAAACGGACAAAAAAGCTTGCCATCCATTGGAAAACGCGATGCATCCGTTGTGTACTCATTGCATACGTGTTTCAACGCTCTATCCATCGAGCATCCGTCCATGAGATTTCATCCGCGCAAGAAGTTTTGAGCTGCACAAAACTTTTTGAGCGGATGAACTTTCCACCACGTACGATGTACATCGGGACATATACAGGCAACAAACATTCTATGTCCGTTATAATCCGTTAAACGTCCGCCTATCCTCTAAGCATCCTCTGGCCATCCTCGCAACTCAGATCCGCTCCAGCTGAAAATGGAAAGAGGGAGGAAACGAAAGGTGCACGGAACGTCCACACAGCGTTAGTAGCACAGAATAGAAAGGATGTAAGTGGATGCATCTCATAAATAAAGCATTAAAACGGACAAAATGTTTGTATATGGATGTATCTCAGATATTTAGGATGTCTGCAGTATGCCTAGAGTATGTGGAAGGACACCGAGTGGACAACCGATATTTCCAATAAAAAGGGGGAGGAAATAACCTGGATCTCAGTATGAGTCCAGAGAGCCGTGGTGTACAGACCTCTTCACCCTTGGTCTTGCTCTTCCATATCATCCATTGTTCTCCACCATGGATCATAACACAGTCCTTATGGTAGCTGCGATCATTCATCACCAGAACCAAGCCCTGTTCAGACTGTTTCACCTTTTCTACACAAGGAGAAGAAGGAGACGTCCAAGAGCTGTCTGGGTTTATTAAAGATTAACCATTTTTTCAGAGTTTTCACCAAAACTTTATAAAGTAAAAAAAATGAACCAAGTGTGTTAAGCAAAGATAACTTTTATTAATAACTGTTTTAAGTAAACTGTATGACTTTATTAAAAAAGCAAAATGAACCAAGTGTCTTAAGCAAAGATAAAGTGAACAGGTAACAACTCAGTCTCTGGCACTACTCTCAGTCACTCTGAGGCATGTCCATGGTCTCAGCTGTTAAGCGGACAGGGACTGTGGAGGTGGCTGTGGCTGGACTGCTGGTCTGAGGTGCCTTTGGGTGCTTGGCCCCGAGAGTACAACAGGGATGGTGTGTTCAGGAGCTCTCAGAGAGCTGACTCAGTCCCATGAGGTTGAGAGGCCCTTCATCAAGTACCTGGGATGTCAATCCCAAGACTGATGATAGTTTGTCCTTGACGGGCTTGCCTGTGGAGTGGAGGAGAGGAGTGTAGTTGGGCTGTCTGGTCTGCAGCTGGGCAAGGTGTGGTGTCTGTGGCATGCAATGAACCTGGGCCTGGACTGGGAAGGGGTGTTTCTGCTGTAGGAAGTCCTGGTAGTCGTAGCCTTGGTAGGTGAGGGGCTTTTGAAAGCCGTGGAAAGGCACCTGGGGTGGAGGAGCAGACCTGGAGTGGGTCAGAGCAGGTTCAGCTGGGCCTTGAGGGTTGTGCAGAAGTGCTGTGATCTTTTGCTTCATCACCTGGTATTGGGCCTCGGGCAGGCCATGAGGATCTGGCTCACGTAGTGATGAAGGGCTTCCGGTCCAAGGATGGTATCTCACTGTGGAAAGCTGTCCCTGATCTCCAACAGGACAGTGTGGCTCTGGCCCTCCAGTCTGCCTCTCTGCCTGCATTCTGTGGAGCTGGGAGTGGGGGTGGGTTGGTCTCTGTTGGCTGCCGCTTCTTCCTCCATTGTGACAGGGGATCCTCCAAGTCCTCCGGCATGGGGAGTGCAGCTGTCAGGGGGGTCTCTGCCGTGGGGCCCTCCAAAGGCACCTGCCTGGACAGGGAGCTGTTCTCCTGGCTGGAAGAGGACTGGCTGTCTGTGGCTGTCTGAGGAGAGGGGTGTCAGAGGGGCTGCTCCTTGGTGCGGACCTCACCCTCCAGAAAGCTGCACTTGGCCATGATGTACATCTCCCGTCAGTAGCTTGACAGCAGCCTGCCCGGATTTCTTGAGGTGTAGCTTGCCATACCAGGTGTGCATATGCTTCCACCATCCCAGGAGTACATCTGCAGTGTAGCCAGGCTCTCTGCCTTGTCTCTCCAAGCTACCTGCTTCTTCTTGGTGTTGCGATAGAGTCTGTGGCCCTTTCCACAGGTACACGTTCTCCTCAGCCATTCCAGCACTTCCTTCTCATGGTCCTAGGAAACGGTGTACTGTTTCCTCTCTCCTTCTCCTTCCCTTGCCTCTTCCTCCCTCTGGCAGGGGCTTCAGCAGCAGGGCCTTCAGGGCTTGAGCAGCAGGACTTTGAGGCCTTGGGGCTGGTCCAGCACAGCAGCAACAGCAGTAGTAGTAGCAGCACACCAGCAGGAGAAGCACCAACAGCACAGCAGCAGGAGAAGCACCAGCACCACCCCACCACCAGCAGCACCAGCAGCAGCACCACCAGCAGCAGCAGCAGCAGGAGAGAAAGCACCAGCAGCAGCTTCAGAGTCAGTGCCAGGGGGTGGGATGGTGGTTCTGTCCTCTTGCCAGAGCTGGCAGGAATAGGCAGAGGCTTTCTCTTCTTCCCTGACTGACGAACCATGGTGTTATTTGAAGATGTCTGTGGCAGTACGACTTTCCTCTGAATTCTGGCTGTGTGCGAGCTGTATCCTTTATATCCGCAGAGCTGACGCAATTCATACTCCCCGCATGCGCAGTGAACGCTTTGCATCCGATATACATCCGCTATGCATCTGCTTTGCTTCTTATAGGCGTCCGTGATGCATCCACCCTTCTGCTATGCGTCCCTTCACTATTCTCCCCTGGAACCCCTGCGGATGTGTCATCCGCTTGCATCGCTTCCATCCGCTAGGCTTCCTACGAACATCTGTTTAACATCCCCGCTACGTACTACCCCCGTCCGTTCCTTTCCATTCTTTTCCGTTCTGTTTATGCAAATTTTCACCACTTTTTGGACGGATGACAACGGATGGAGCCACCCCCGAAATTTTGCTCATCCGCTGTGTCCTTTTTGCATACGTTTTGCATCCGTCGGCCAGTGGGACCTGGCCTTTAGATAGACTAGGAATGTCTGCTGGCAGGAATAACAGTCAAAACACTTTCTTTAAAAAAAAATCCATCACACCCATTACAAAGGAAGTACTTAGATCACAGTAATACCTACCATTTTGAAGCCCTTGACTGTTGCTTATTATTACAGCATTTACATTACAAGTATAGAAAGTTACTTAAGATGCTACCTCTTTGGCAAAACAAAAGTCAAAATTCAGCCTGGAGATTTTTAAGAACATAGAATCTCTATTAAGGCTTGCTTAGTTAGAGTTGCAAATACTTTAAGTGAGACTGAGAATGAGGGCTAACTGGAAATGTTCTGATTTTGAAACAAAGAATAGTTTAATTTGGGATGAAGTTGGTACTTTAACATCTAGAAGTTGATCAGACCTATTTTGCTGTCAACTGAATTAGTCTGTTCACAACTGGATAATACAGTACACTTGGAGTTTGTAAGAATGCTTAAAATTTCTTTTTGTTGATGTATTTAATAAAGATGCTTAGAAACATCTATCCCTGGATGATTTATTACTATTTTGAAACAAAACAAAACATTTCTTAATGGTGTAACATTGACATTGACCTTTTAATGTCCTATTGACCGGGCAAGTTTCCATTTTCTTTAATAAAATTGAATAATAGATTAAAGAATCATTCTCATGCTATTGTTGTGTTAGTACAATAACTGACTGGTGAGCCACCATCTCCTTTGTTTAAAGAAGCACTTAGCAAGCAGCCAATCACCATCTGAGTTTCTCTCTCAGTTATGTTCTCTCTCAATACAAATAGCTTTGCAGTATTGCCAACTATTTATAATATCTATGTCGAAATGAAAATAATCACTTGTAAAATACTAGTTATGATATACATTAAACACAAGCAGGCCCATTATCAAGGTTCTTGATCATGTTATTTTTTTAAAAAAATGGGTTAAATAATGGCAGCTTGAGCTTGTTATGTGGTAGGTATGTAAGTCACCTTTCAATCCATTAAGAAGATAAGAAAGTTGCATGGGACTTGCATAATCTGGCTATTTTACTGCCTAAGTGTTCCGTCCAGAAAGAAGCGCGTGAGACCGGGTTCCAAACAATAACTCTTTATTTCAAACTGCTAGGTAAAGAAACGGAACATAGCCCAAGCTGCGGCAACCCTTTATATAGCGGCAAGCCTGCCGGCTTGTGGCCAATGACAGCTATTTAACTCTTCCCACTGTTTGGCGGCTTCCCGGATTGGTTCCTAGCGAACCAATCCATAAGTGGCCTTTTCGGCCAATCAGAATGAAGTACTTG
>BHFT01044907.1:2500-17038 GCA_004320025.1 Laticauda laticaudata
AAACTTGAAAATGAGCTTCACTGGCATTTGAGATGGCATGTTGGGCACACCGCGATGCTTCCCTATTATTCATATTGATGTCCCACTCTTTCTCCACTGGATTCATGGTCAAATGAATGAATGAGAACTTTCCCATCACATCCTTATAACAGCAAAGAAGGATGGATTTAGACAGAGCTCGGTTTACAGTTTAGCTAAACTATGGCTTCCAAGATCCAATCTGGGTTGGTCACCCAGACCAGAGTCTTTTGAGCTTTCGGATTCGCACTGGAGCCCATCCTCAGGGAACCTCTGTCTACACAAATGTTTAGCAAACTATTGTTTGTTAAATCACAGTTTGGTGGAATATGCTAAAAATAAAGCTACACTATGCTGAATATGACACATGAACCTGGTTACCGATTTGTCCTCAGCCAGTGAATTTCATGGACAGTCAGCACCTATTGTTAGACCCACTGTTCTGTGATTTCATTGGTGCTCCCTTCTGCTAATCCTAATGAATTTAATTTAATTCTGTGAACTCTCCCAACCTGGCGTCCTCTAGGTATATTGGATTGAATTGATTTTAATTAAAAGATTCTGAAAATAAATAAGCTGACATCTGACATCTAGCCAGGCAGGTGTCCATAGATTTTTGCCTGGGGACTCTTGCTGTGTATCATTATAGTCCTTCTGAACTCTAACCCTCTGTCATTTTGTCAATTCCTTTCTGAAACTTGTGGTCTTTTCTTTCACTTCTGGGGAAGGGAGGCATTAATGGGCCTCACTAGTCTTGCATCTTTCTCTGGCTAAGAGACAAACAATAGTCAAGATTTCTTTTGCGGTTCTGTATACATATGTAGCTAGTTGGACCTTAGTTGCTAAACTTTGACATTGTGGATTCCCCTAACTTCACAAACTACTTTAGCTTTTGCCCTCTCATTTATTATTTCTCACTAACAGTTTCTTTCACATCAGTCCTAAGCACTTTTGTCTGAAAGCAGATTTATTTTTTTTCCTGTATCTTTTATAAAGTGGCAGTTTCCTCCTTTTCTCATTTCCTGTGCTGGTTGAACATGCATTCTTCATTTTCCTGTACAAGGACTCGATTTCCTTTTCTTAACTCTTCCGCCATCATTCCTTGCTACTTCCTGTCCCTTAACCTAATTCCTTTTTGCTTTCTTGAAAATACTGGACGGTTACTTGTACAGTTTTACAAATTTGTCTTCCTTGGGAAGATAATTTGGGGTAAGGGGAGATTTTCAGGTTAAAGATTGACTGGAGGCAGCAACGTAAATGTAGAAAAGTTAAAACAATCACCACACAAAGAGTTGTTGCTTTAGGGAAATTGGTGGAGGGGAACACTTCTATGTCACCTTTGTACATCTGGATAGACTAAATACTTCAAAGCAGTGTTCTGTCTCAAAGGTTAAATCGTAGCTTTGTGGTACTCAAATGGAATTTAAAATAGGTAACAAAGCAGTTATCTACAGTTCATCCCATTGTAAGCAAAATACAAAGGAAATGAGTTGTCTGAAAGAAATAATAAATTGTTGAGGCAATATCTTAGCAGTTTATTCCATTCTGGATTTATCCTTTCTTGGATTTGCTTTGAACAGTGTGTGTGGTGGAGAAAGATTTTGAAGTCTTGAATGTAGGCTTTAAAAAATGAACATTTTTTTTAACGACAAAGTAATCATTTCGGAAGGATGCTTTTGACACTTCCTGACTTCAAACATTGAAATGTTTGCACACCTGTGTGCAGTAAGTGTTCTTGGAGGGACTTTTATTAAAATATTATGACCAGTAGAAAGAAACAAAACAGAACAATTGTTCATTTAGCAATTACCCTGAATTTTGCCTGCATGTATTTCACATTTTGAAGGAGAATGTTTGAGTTTCTGTTATCTGGATAGTAAACAGGACGGTGGGGAATGGAAAAGTGACTTATTCATTTGACTATATTAAAAATTATTTTCTGCTTTGTTGCCATTTCTCAGGGCAGGTTTAACGATGGCATTGGGTTAATTGTAAGACTTGTTTAAAATGTCAATATTACTAAAACGTTTCTAATATTAAGAGAGAATTGGTTATTTCTGACTCACAAAATTTGCAGACACCTAAGAAATGTACTCTGGAATGCTACTTAACATATTTCTGAATTTATCCATCAATATAAAATGAATACATGAGTTAGAAATGCTCTAATGAACTTTAATTAAAAGATAATAGTTTTTTTTTCTTGTACCTTTGAATCAGTGTTGGTGGACTGCATAAGTTCCTGCAGTTTTCTTGGCAAGATTTCAAGTTGTTTGCCGTTGTCTGCTTCTTAGGGTTGAGGAAACTGACTGGCCAAAGGTCACCCAGCTAGATTTATACATAAGGCAGGACTTGAACTCACAGTGGCTTGGTTGCTAGCCCAATGCTTTAACTGCTATACCAAACTGGCTCTTAGTGAAGGGGGTACAGATATTCCTCGCTTCCTGACTTGATTGCCTTTAACAACAGTTTCAAATTACACAGTGTAAAAAGTAGCTTTGCAACCAGTTCTCACGTTTATGAATGTTGCAGTTTGCTGCAGTCATATGATCGTCACTTGTGGACTTTGCAGCCAACTTATGACAAGCAGAATTAAAAGAGAAGAAATAAGAAAAGAGGAAATTGGTGATGATTTGACACTTAGCAGCTAAATTGCCATTCCCAGTTGTTGTCACTAAGCTAGGACTATTGATAAGGAATCTCTCCCCCCCCCCCAAGAATATTCACATAAAAGTTTTCTTGGCAACCATATGGTAGCGGTTTGCTATTGTTTTCATGTGGATCGGAAAGTCTAGTTCACAACCTAGAGATCTTCTTATATAGGTAGTCCGAGACTTAAAAACTATTTGTTTAGCAACTGTTCAATGTTATGGCAACACTGAAAAGAGTGACTTGTAACTGATTCATTGCAACATCCCCATGGTCACATGATTGCAATTGTGGTGCTTGGATGCATTTACGATGGGTGCAGCATCCCTGGATCATGAGAACACCTTTTGCAACCTTCCCAGCTGGCTTCTGTCAAGCAATGTCAGTGGGAGAAGCCAGATTTCTTAAATAGCTACATGATTCGCATAATGGGCATAGCAAAAAATGTTGTAAAATTAGACTCAGTCATGTGATAACTCATTTCATGGCTGCATTGCTTAGTAGCAACTTGTGGTCCCAATTGTGATCATAAATCAAGGACTACCTGTAATCTCTTCAAGTGCTCTGCAGGTAATTAAAATGCATGCAGAAGAAAGGAGTGAAGTACTGGTTTGAAGTACATACAATTCCTTTTTTAAAATTTCAATTATATTAATAATGCAGTTGAGACCATGAATAGTAGTTGCAGATAGCTGCACAACTTTTGTTTGTACAGCTTATAATTACTGATGTGTTGGCTGGGAATTGTTAGAATTATTGTGTCATCATATCTGGAAGGCATCAGCTTAGGGAGAGGCCATATTCCAAATTCCATCAGTTTCTGTCATTTGTGGCAGTAAAGATTGAGCTATCAATTCTTGAGATTTTTACTGATTAAAGACATGTTCTTACCACTTCAGATGGATTGATGTTGTTCTCCTTATTTATTACTTTAATTTTCCATGTGCATTTTGCATGCTTCCCACCCCCCCCGCCCTATGCATCACCTTTCATATTGGAAAAGAAAAAGAAAGTTAATACAAATATTCTGCAATTATGTTTAGGGATGTTGGTATTTTCTATACATGCCTGAAGTGAAACAAGACAAGTTGTCTTTATTGAAGATGGAAGGATATATAAATGAGGATTGGTTTTATTAATGAAATAGTACATCAACACTGGGCTGTTTTGTGTTTTGGTCATATTTGACATATACGGTATCAGCAAGTCTTATTTTCAGGTAGCCCTCATTTAACAATGGTAATTGGGACCGGAGTTTCCTTTGTTAAAAAACATGGTCAAAAAACACAATGTTACCTGACTGCTTAATGTCAGAAATTCTGACACTTCTGGTTGCTAAGCGAATCGTTGTGGGTTGTTAAGCAAAAAAGTCACGTGATGTCTGTTTGCCATCCTTTTGCCCGCTTCCTGGCTGGCTTTGCTTGTAGGAAGCCAACAAAGCAGGTGGCAAATAATGATCACGTGATTGCAAGGATGCTGCAACAGCTCGAATTTTGAGGGCCACTTTTAAATACCATTCATCCAAGCACTGTGGTAAGTTTAAACAGTGTCCGACCAAGTGTTGGTTAAGTGAGGACCATCCCATTGCTCATAAGAAGTCTATTTCATTACCTATTTTTCTTTCCCCTTCTTGCTTCACTTCCATTTTCCCTTCTTTGTTGCCAAGGTTCTCGTAGACTCCAGAGGAGTGTGTGTGTCTTATAGCAATAGCACTTAGACTTATATACCGCTTTATAGTGCTTTACAGCCCTCTCTAAGCAGTTTACAGAGTCAGCATATATGTATGTAGATAATGACCCAACTGTGGGTAGAAAAAAGACACACAAAGAGACCTGTTGACACTGACAGCATTAAAGCTTTTTCCATAGTCCAACACGTTATCTCTCTCTCTCTCTCTCTAGCCATTCTCCTTGGATTAATTTATTACAAGTCTGGAATGAGTGGTGTGGCTGGGTCTGAATTTATTACAGTTGGAGAAAATTAAAAAGGAAAAAGAATCCATTTCATTATAGATGTTAGTTTGACAAAGGTGTGCTTGTTTCTTTTTAAAATTCAGGAGATACTGTGACGTGGTAAGCAAGAATTCTCCATTATAATTACACTTACGAATGATACCTTTTGACCCTTATTTGCTCTTCTTGGAGCATGACTCACTCTTCCCCATCCCCACCGGCTCATTTCAAGAGCAAGAAATTGTAGCCAATCTTTTGGGCAGAACAATCCATGGTTTGAGAACTGTGGTCAGTAGGAAGGAAAGCCAGTAATTGCTTTATCATAGCCTGCACCGTTATCGTGCTCAAGCTGCAGGTAAGGCAGAATGGAAAAGTGTGGCATCTTGGTTGATTCTTTTCACCGTATGGCAGCATTATTGATGGGTTACATTAGCACTATGAACAGCATATTCTGCCTTTACGTGAATGAAGGTTTTTTCTGTGAACTCTCAGATATGGCGTGAGAGGTCAAAGGTTCCCTTATGTTTTTTATTAGATTTATATCCTGCCTTTTTTCCAGAAACTCAAGGCAGCAGACATAGCACTCCCTCCTCTGCTTCACTATCCTCTCAATAACTTTATGAAGCTGGTTGGGCTGAGAGAATGCAACTAGTCAAAATCATCTAGTGAACTTTTATAGTTGAGGATGAACTTTGAACCTGGCTCTCCCTATTCCTAATCCAGTGGTGGCTAACCTTTTTGGGCTCCTGTGCCAAAAATTGTGCATGTGCTTGCACACTTGTGCTTGTGTGCCAGCACCCAGAAGGCAATGCACACACACATACCCATGCCCTCTGCTCATACATGCACAATCCACCCCCCTGCCGCCCCCTTACCTGCACTGCGCCTCCCAGCTGATTTTTGGCCTGTTTGAGGCCTTTTTCAGCCTCCCAGAGGCTTGAGGAAGGCTTCTGCAGCCTTTGCAGGCTGAAAAATGGGCCCGTTAGTCACTTTCGATATTTCCGGAAATACAGGAAGTGATGAAACGGGCTTATTTTTCAGCCTGCAAAGGCTTTCCACAAGCCTCTGGGAAGCTGAAAATCAGATGTGAGGCGCACATATGCGCAGTGAGGTAAGTTTCCCTGCGGCTCGCGTGCCGGCACAAATGGCTCTGTGTGCCACCTGTGGCATGCGTGCCATAGGTCCGCCATTGTGGTCCTAATCCATCACTTTAACCTCTATGCTACCCCGGCTGCCTTGTTGAAGGTGTTAGTGTTTCTCATAGTTTCTGAATTTGTAGCTCTCACTCAAATATACTCCATTTCTAGTCTCTGCCCTAGAGAAAAGCTGTAATATAAAAGATTGTTTTGTTAGTCTGCAATGAGGAAGTTGCTTCCTAAATGTTCTCCATTGAACTGCTGTGATTCTGCTTTGCTGTATGGGTAGTCCTCGACTTACAGCTATTCATTTAGTGATTGTTCAAAGTTACAACGGCATTGAAAAATGTTACTTATGATCATTTTTCACAGCTACAACCTTAGCAGCATCCCCATTATCATGTGATCAAAATTCAGATGCTTGGCAACTGGTTTGTATTTATGACTGTTGCAGTGTCCTGGAGGTCATGTGATCCCCTTTTGCAACCATCTGACAAGCAAAGTTAGTGGGGAAGCCAGATTCATTTAACAACAGGGTTATTGTCAAGCCCCTGTTGGAGTCTGAATCTAAGGAGGAAGCCAGACAGCTGACAGGGAGTATCATACCCCTGTCAGAATCTGATTCAGAGGAGAAGGCCGAACAGCTGACAGGGAGTGGGAATGTGGCTCCGTTGGCTGTGGAGGAGGCTGGAGAAGGGCAAAGTCCAGCTGGGCAGAACAGGGGAGAGATAGAACAAGGGAGAGGGAATTCAAAGGAAGAACCAGGCCCACTCCCTCTTCATCCTAGGGCACGCAGGAAGGAATGGAGAAGAGAGCAACATGAGTTGCGTGGCTTATGAGGGAGGAGAGAGCCCTGATTCCCTTCATTAGCCACAGCTGGGAAGACAGTTGATAAGAAAAGCAGGCTGTATGCAGCAGGCTGCTGGGAGCAAAGTCACTTTATCCTGTGTTGTCGTGGCTTATCTGTGTTCCTGGCATCTTCCCAACCATGTGAGTTTTGCCATGCCTTCAAGCCTGAGATTCTTGCTTCTGCCTTGCCAAACTAATTACTTCAGTTTGGTTTGTTTGGCCTTTAAGTTACAGTTTGTGTTGCTCATGTTTTGGACTTAATTTTCTGCAGTCAAAGGCTATTCCTGGGAGAGTTTTTCTCCAGCCAAAAGGTAACCTGGACATTGGGGACAAAATTGGAGTTAATAAAGGGACTCTTATTGCTTATCTGACTGTTGTTGCCTTTGTGCCATGCCCCGGGTCATCACAGTGATTAACTTACCAGCTTCAGGATTCACTTAACAACTGTGTCAAGAAAGGTCATAAAATGGGGCAAAAGTCACTTAACAAAGTCTCATTTAACAACAGAAAATTTGGGCTCAATTGTGGTCGTAAGTCGAGGGCTACCTGTATTGTACTGAATGCCACATATTGCTAGAAGGAGCAGTAAGGAAGAGACAAAGACAGTGAGTGGTCTGTCTGGCTTCTCAACTGGAAGTCCTCATGCATTTTGGGAGTCATTTGGTAGAGAACATCCAAACTGAACAGCCTTCATGCCTTGTCCCCAGTAAGTAGATTCTTAATTTGATTAAGAGCTCTACTATTTAAATATAAATTTGGTTGAACTCTGTTTCTTCTGGTGAAGATAAATCAGATAAATTTACTGCTCTATCAGTAAATAGAGCAGTGATCCAGATATACAAAATACTTAAAAGAGATTTGTTTTTAAAGTTGCTCATTGGTAATCTGGTATTGACATTAGTATTTATGGAACTCAGAAACAGATTTAGTAATTTTGCCTTACAGCTTCTTTGCAAGTTTGTTTTTATATTACTGTAGTTCAGGGTACTAATATTGTAATTTCATTTCTGGAGTAGAGCTAGGGCAGCATACATAGTTTCTCATAATTTACCTCTCTTTTTAATGCTTACTCTAAAGAGGTGAATGTCCCTACATTTCTTATTGACAATTGAATACTGATTTGTCCTGGTTAATCTAGATCAAATTCAGCACATTTGGCCACATTGGGTGACCTCAGTAATTCTCCAGTGCTCCTTTCTGTTATAGATGGGGCTGTTTCTTACTCCGTGGCTGTGGTCCCACATGGCTGTGGGACTGTGGCTGTGGTCCCACTTGGTCCCAGTAATGTGTACCAGTGCCTAGTTTGGAGGTACTCCTGGAGTCATCAATGTCTTTAGAAGGCAAATTGGCTTCTTCTGCTAAGAATACTTCTTCCCAGCTTCAGTTTTCATTTGCTATCAGGATAACAGTCAAAAATAATCTTTGGCATTATAGACATGGCTGGTGATGAGGACAACCAAAGAAGATCCTTCTCCATGTATTGAGATCTGAGGGAATGCCTTCTGGTATCTGTGGCAAGAGAACCATTTGAACTTCAGATGACTTCTCCCTTCTTGCTAAGTGTAAGAAAATCAAAACAAGCTTAAGGTAGGTTAGAAGGTTTGGTGAAAAGATTGGAAGAAGCATACCCTTGGTTGGACAGCTAATCTCAGCCAAAAGATTCAGTCTATAAGCAAGGCTGTTGTTGGAGCTCCCAATTTGCTAGCCCATTTTAAGTTGTATTGTGAGGATGATATAGTTATGCTATTTTTAATCCCCAAATTCCTTTTAAATTTGGAATATCATTGTGTTCCACTTACATAAATCTCTCCTATTTAAATTTGAAGGAAAAGAAGTAAATCAAGACTCATAATATTGTGTATATTTACAACCTCCTTTTAGATGTTATTCTTTTTGAATTGTAGACCTAGCAGGGTTGTTTTTAAAATTATACTTCAGTTTCCATCTTAAAGTAATAAACAAGCCCAGCCATGAAGAGTTAGGATACCTAGAATCACACTCGATGATGAAATAATGTTTAGTGTTTATGTGTGTATATGTATGTATGTATGTATGTAACATAGTGACATATACAGTATTAGCAAGTCTTATTCATATTCTTTAAATAAACAATCAGAGTAAAAATAACACAGCCCTATGTATGTCAAATGAATCTTTTTGTGGTTAAAATGTGCAGAGAAAGTAAATTTGCCTTAAATCAGCTTCGTGGTGTTTGGAAATAGCTTTCCATCAGTGTAATTATAAAGCCAGATTAGAAAGAAAGACAATAAATCACTCAATTACTTTAGGTAGCCCTCACTTAACAATGGTAATTGAGACCTTAACAATGGTAATTGGGACCGGAATTTCCTTTGTTAAAAAACATGGTCAAAAAGCACAATGTTACCTGACTGCTTAATGTCAGAAATTCTGACACTTCTGGTTGCTAAGCGATTCGTTGTGGGTTGTTAAGCAAAAAAGTCACGTGATCTCTGTTTGCCATCCTTTTGCCCGCTTCCTGGCTGGCTTTGCTTGTCAGAAGCCAACAAAGCAGGTGGCAAATAGTGATCACGTGATTGCAAGGATGCTGCAACAGCTCGAATTTTGAGGGCCACTTTTAAGTACCATTCATCCAAGCACTGTGGTAAGTTTGAACAGTCTGGCTGGTTCACAACCAATTCACTCCTGGTAGGGTAACGAGTATTCTTCAGATAAAGTAATGGATAAAAAGAAAGGGCTTCTTGCTTCACTTCCATTTTCCCTTCTTTGTTGCCAAGGTTCTCGTAGACTCCAGAGGAGTGTGTGTGTCTTATTCGTTATCGTGAATCTGAATATATGGCGAAATATCACGAAATGTCGGGAGAGATTCGTCAAATGTCTCAGTCGTAATGTGTATGTAGATAATGACCCAGGTTACAAGAGTGAAAATAACTTTAAACTGGATTGCAGCCTATTAACTGCTTTACTGTACACAGCATGAGTCTCTTTTGAACTGCATGGGAACTTATTTTTGTTTCCTGAATTAAAAATAAACCACAGGCATGCAGCCAAAGATTTGGCTTGTTTTTTTCCCAATCTGTGAACTTTAGTTTTCTTCACTTCTTTAGGTTCTGACTATCCACCCACACATATTCTCTCCCTCTTTGCCTGTTTCCTCTCTTTCGTCCTCTTCTGGCTCTATCTTCCAATCCTCAAACCTTCCATTGGAGAATTTCCTCCCCCCCCCCCCCCCCNNNATTTCCCCCCCCCCCCCCCCATTCAGTTGCTAGCACTGGTCTTTCAGCTGTATGTTTGTTTCAACTGAACTATAAGCATAGTTGAGGGAAGAAAGGAACAGACAGACTTGGATGAATAATCTAAGAGACAATATTGGCGGAATTCCCAAATGAGGAACAAATTAACTATACTTGATACTCCAACCTGTACATCTATCCATGGTGATTCTCTTGAAAGTTGCACCTAACTTTGCTGTTAAAAAAATGATGAGTCCTTTTTGACTAAAATTGTTGTTCTATATTGTAGTAATAGAAAATCCCAGTAAAGCTTCAGGCTGTATACTGGATAAATTGAAGTGACACTCCTAGGCTGTAATCAAATAGAGGATCCACTCTCATTGAAGAGGGTGGGCTTATTCCTGAATATATGTCTATTACAGTGTCATTTAGCTGAAATGTCAATTGTGTGCTTATTTAATCTTTTTTAGAATATGTACATAATTTGGGAGAAACCTGAGAACTATCTCTAACTGTACATTTTGTCAGGAAATCCTTTGGAGACTTTGTTAACTTAAGATCTGGGAATAGCTTTAGTGATTTTACTGAGGAATTTGTGGAGCCCTGAGGGGACACTATTTTAGTTAGACTCACAAAGGCTTGATTTACACATTGCAAGTTTCAACTTGAGTGCTTAAGGGATTTTTTTTTTTTAATGGCCAGCAGTTGTTCAGCTCAGTTATATAAAATTGCTGTACAGTTCTTGATCTCTGCCCTGAACTTCTCCCCCCCCCTTTTTTTTCCCCCNAACTTCTCCCCCCCCCTTTTTTTCCCCCCCCAAACCTCTCTTCCTTCATCCTTTTCTCACACTACTGGTGCCTCTGAGACACCAAGAGACACTTGATAATACTAAGAATGGCTGAGTATTTTCAGGAATAGAATGAGTGGGAAATTATTTAAGGAGAAGGAGGTGACTGTGTGGCATTTTGCTTATACAAAATAGCTGCTATTTGTGGTCTTGGACAGACGTGACAGAGGGATTTATCGCTAGTGCAGGCACTTCTAGCTGTCCCCAGGCATTTTTCATGTTACCTTTTATCTGCTCTTAATATTTTTGCACTCATTAAAAGAGTTTACGAAGATGTACTTTAAATAGAATGAATGCCCATGCATTGGCCATTATTTTGCACTGTTGCCACCAGTGATGGTTTGCAAATCTACTGAAAAGCATTTTGTGACTAACTGAAAGCCATGATATATCAGTTCAAACATCAGACCACATTGTAGTTAATTTTAATCATTTGATGTGATATTTAGAGGAGCCACAATGATGATTCCTTCATTATAGCTAAGAGATTTATGCTGCTCTATGGCTGATTTGATAGTTAAAAGAATCTATTTTCTTTGTCCAATCTCTCTTTCTGTTGATTATATCAAAAATAGTTAACATTTATGTGAGGACAGTGTTTACTGGTCAAAACACTTTCTTACTGGTTGGTATATAAACCCAGAAAAGTTTCTGGGGTATAAATATTTTTTCTAGCCTGCTTGTTTACACACTCCCATACGAGTCATTTGTATGTATTGGTACCCCCTAAACAGGAGAGGAATGACGTCTTGTAGTTTTTTTCACGTTTATAAAACATTCACTTCCTATTTGTAAGGGTTGTTATTTGTTAGAGATGAGTTGCTGTGGGGAACATGAGAAGTAAGAAATTGAAAAATGCTTCTTTATGTGATTGGAACATAACACACTTAATACAAAGATGCTGAGTTGAATAGATGGGCTGTTTATGGGGAATGGAGGAAGATAAAAAATGTACTTTTCTTGGTATTCTGCTGAATTCTAAATAATGATGAAATGTAACTTAGAAGTCTGCAGTGTGAGCAGTAAAAGGCTTGACTTGTGTTACTATGGCTTTTGTTATACCACAGTTCTAAAACTGAATTTTGCAATGCAGCCCAATTTCTCTTTTCAGTTTATCTTTACTGTGCATACTACAATACTATAAATAGAAGATGGAAATGTTTTAGCGGGGCCAGGATACATCACAGTATGTATTATTTCAGCAATCCTGAAATCACCATGTAAGAATTTGAAGCTATTATCTCTATGCCCCAGAAATAGGCAATATTGTTTTGTGACGAATGAAGGCAAATATAGGTGTCCCATGATAATGTTGCAAGATCCAATCTGGGCCAGTCATCGGGACCAGAGGTTTAATCTTCAAAAGCTTTGCTGGAACCTAACCTCAGTGAACTTCTCTGTACCGAAATATGTGCTTTGGGCTATTTTATGCTTCGTATTTATATGCTGCCTTCCTTTTGGTTGATTGATGTGTTGGTAGCCAGCAATTGACTGTTGTTTACTTGTGCTGCAGGTAGTAAATCAGCACTCTTACTGATTGACAAGTGACCTGTTTCTCAGGCTTCAATCATTTCCCTGATTATTTTTGTACCTACATGACCAACAATCTTAGTAGGTGCAAAATTGAATGTATGTGATTGTTCATTGCTTTGTGAGGTAATCAATGAGTTTGGGCCTCCTCGTCTGACTGCTCACTTGTGCTCTTGCAATCTGATGGTTAGCTTCCTCCCCGCATGTCCTACATAGTCACAGTGGGCAATCCATACAGGAGATCCGGTAGGTTAATGTCAGGCGGAGCTCCATTCAAAATCCAAGAAAGAAATACTTAGACTCTTTAAATTAGAGAAAAGAGCAAAAGATATCTTTTACTGAGAGGAGTGAAGGTGGTAGCAACAAAGAATTCTGAATCTGAGGAATTAGGTGCGTAAACCATATACAAAGTGATGGAAGTGTTCCCACCCCCAATAGTTCAGATGAAACTTCCAATTAGAATTTGTGAATATGATCATGTGGGATCTTCAGGTGATGATGAGGCCTCTGTCCGTTGACCTTGGCATACTTGATAACGGGTTGCAGTTGCCGGCAGAGAAAAGAAAGCTAAGTGAGAAATAGAACCTAACTCTATTGTAGCTCCCCCCCCTCATTTACACAACAGAAGAACATGTAACACCTCCAGCTCACTTCCCAGACTTATCCCTACCTCCCCTCCCCACCCCGTTCTAATGACAGCCGAAAGATGCAAAGCTGATAGTAGAAGATCTTGAAGGCTGACATTCGGCCCTCCTAAAAAAAAGAAAACCATCAGTCCTAGAAGGAGAGAGGAGAAAATATAAAAGAGCAATTATTAATCATTAAACAATTACAAAAGAATACACTCCTAGGGCTTATCAAGAGATAAATTGGAACGAAATGCTTTAAAATCACTTATAGGGCTTTAAACGTCGGTTTCGGTTAACCCATTTGGCTGGTGAAGAGGGAAATGTTTCCAGGCTACAAGATACTGGAGCCGACCCCTCCATTTGTGAGAGTCTAGAAATTTTAACTTCAAATATAGTTGTCACCTTCATCCGTGATCATTGAGTCATGTGAGTCTATGAGGAGGGTCAGCCTATGGGTCTTAAATCAAGAAGTAGGTTTCAGCAAAACTAACATGGAACACCAGATGAATTCATCGAAGAGTTTTTGGGTAAGTCAGCTGGACTGTTACAGGATTTATAATCCGTTCAATCGTGAAAGGACACAAACATTTTTCGGACCAAGCTCTTTGACTTTTGATGGTTTGCAGGTATCTGTGTGGACAGCGAAACTTTGTCGTCCCCACTTTATATAATTTCTGTGGAGATCTTTTCTTGTCTGCAAACTTTTACGAGCTTGATGGGCCTCATCTAAATGCTTTGCGTGTCACTGGCCAGTTAAGTTGGAGTTGAGTTATCCATGATCATCCAACAAATGGATGTTAGGCTTTCACAAGGAAGTTCAGGTATTGGGTACAAAATCTTGTCCGAAGCTACTTAAATGGAGTAAATCCATACTACTATGTATGGAGTTGTTATATGCCACTTCGGCAAATTGGTAGTAATCGGACCAGTTATCTTTGTTGATAATTTATGTAAACATCTGAGATACTGGTTCTAACACTTGCGTTAGTCCTCTCGCAGGCCCCTATTGGTTTTGAGGGTGCGTGGTGGAGCTTAAGCCCTGGGCGAAGCCTATCAACTTCGAGAACTCTTTCCAAAAATTTGAGGTAAATTGGCACCTCTCTGTCAGAGATTTATGCTTCTGGAACGCCATTGTAACCTATAGATATGTGAAAATAAACAGTTTAGCCAGCGTCTTAGCAGATGGAATCTTTGGAACAAGGTACTGCAATGTACTTTTTAGAAAACAAATCGGTTACTACCCAGATACCGCCTGTTTCCACTGCCTTTGCGGTAAATTCTACTATATGAAGTCCATAGAGATTTCCTTCAGGGGGCTCGTTGGTCTAGCTACATTTTGTAAACACCCTCTGGCTTACCAGGCAGGTCTCTTTGCTGAAGGCACAAATTGGACAGCAGAGCTACATAAGGCTTCAATGCCTTCTCTTGAAGTAGCCACCAGAATTGCCGCTAACCCAGCGTGTAAGGTTTTTCACAAATCCAAAGTGACCAGCTGCTTTAGAATCATGGGCTTGTTGTAGTATTTGGCCCCTCAGCACTGTGGCACATACAACTTGGTCCCACCAAGCCAAACCATCTCTTAACTGGATAGTCATTTGAATGAGCCAGGAACACCGTCCAGTTTTTAAGCTTCTTTTAGGTTGTTCGGTTAGGTCATTCGATAAACCACTTCTTGATTTCTTCTTTTGGGCTCTAGTGATCACTGGGGCGGCTAGA